>JASVEL010009721.1:0-107370 GCA_032618575.1 Nicotiana noctiflora
TCTTGGGAACTAGAATTTTGTTGGACTCCTACCAATTTGGAAAAAGAAATTCTGCCAAATTTAGTGGGTATGATGTGTTTGTCCAAAATTCTTGGTCCAAAGACACTGAAGTATCTATTTAAGAAGCAAAAATTTTCTTGTCTGATGACCCCTCTAACATTGGCCACAAAAATCTAAAGTTTGAACACCGTATTTTGGCCAACATGATTTCCACCACTCTCCTTCCCAGGTCTGGGTCATTAAGTTCTTTGTACACTAGAGATATCTTTATCCTCTACTATCTGACCAACAACAAGCATCTTGATTGGTTTGTATTCATCAGTATATGCTTGAGAGTATCAGGGATATTTCCTCCTCTACTACTTATATGGTATACTTATCTCTCATATCATGGAAGTTATGAAGGTAGACTTAGCACCCTTCACACCTAATCATATCTCCAGTACTTATTCTCTATGATGGGATACTCATTGGTGAAAGTGAATGGGTTAAGCGAGCCAATGTTGAAAATGCTCCAGCTCTGGTTTATGTACAAGCTGATCAACTAGTCTCGCAGTCGACTACCTCCTCGAACCTTCAACAAACTCAACAACACCTTGATGGGGTCAAACTGCTGCTTGTGAAAATGAAAGAACGGGTAGATAAGATCAGAGATGTCACTAAGGAGACAGGTTCAGCCATAGCAAAACTTCGAATAGACATAGGAGCTACAAGGAGGCATAGAACCAGGGCCTTTAATTCCATGACTAAAAAGATGAACAAGCTCGTCAGGGATGTTGAAAAATCATATGATTCCTTCTGCACCAAGTGATCAACACCCTTAAACACTTTCTGGATTGACATTAAATCTTTGATTGCGTTTTTGTAACAAACAACTTATTTTTTTTGCTATTTGTTTTGGTGGCCTTTAGAAAATAATTTTTGTTCAGTACTAAGATAAGCCTCTACTGAAGGCTCTATCGTCTAACCCCTTTTAGTATGTACATTATATTGCTTTGTGTTTCTGTATATTATATTACTCTTTAATTTTTGATTGATGTCAAAAGGGGAGAAAATACGTGAGTAAACACTCAGGGGGAGATATTGGCACAACGTTCAAAATATAAGAACAATTTAATCTCAAGGGAAGAACTAGCAGGGAGCAACTCCTTAAAAGGGAAGTATCTTAATTTACTTAAATTTGTTTACTCATTAATGATTGTCATCATCAAAAAGGGGGAGATCGATAGATTTAAGTTTAAAGTTCTATTATAACAATATTATCTTATGTTATATTGACAGGACAAACAAAGAAGAAAGAATGAATATGCTTAACAAGATTGCTATTGGACTCAAAATAAGGAAAGAATGAAGATTTTGTTACTGGATTAATGATCAATCAATCAGCAGATAAACTCTTCCTCAATCAAGGGAAATCAGACTGCCAATCAGAGACACTCCATTTAAGAAGATCGCTCTTGCGAATTAATCTCTCCTTGAATTCAGTTGTGACAAGGAAGGTCCCATTCGAATTTGGACCAGTCAAAGAGCAAGATTCGAAGAGGCACCCCTTGGGTCTAATCTCTTAATTAAAGATTTTGTGCCTCCAATTATGAAAAGGACTCAACGACTCTTTTATCTTCTATTAGAAGGTTGATCTCTCAAGAAGAAGATTACACAACTACACAAACTGTATTCCAAATATGTCTTCTTCTTAGTTCAAACACTGTAATTTTGAGTTATCAACGTCTCAAAAGATAGAGAGATCTAGAGTACAAACTAAAGTTGTTTCAACTGGTTAGAACTCAAGTGTTGATACAGTACGTTGGTGGTAAACGCGAAAAACCCCATCAATATTGTAACTTTGTTCAAATATATTAGGCAAAATACCTCAAATCACCCCTAAACTTTGCTCAGATTATTAGTATTCTTCCTGAACTATGCCCGGTCTTAATTACCCCTCAACTTGGCCTTTTGAGAATAATTACCCCTAAATGCTTATGTGGCAAAAAGTGTGGGTACACTCACCTGCCATGTAAATTTTTCTGTCCATGTGGCATTTTCGTGATTTTTTTTCTTTTTAAGAATATTATTTTTTAAATAATTTTTTTAAATACAATTTATAATAAAAGTTGGACAGAACGACATTAGTTATGCTAAATATTTTTATTTGTACAAAAATAATAAAATTTTAGTTAATCTTTTTTTGAATATTACTTGAAAATAAAAATTTATACAATTGAAATAAATAGTCAAGACATCTAAAAAGTTATAAAAAATACATAGTTGAAATAAATAATCATTGAATCAAAGAAGAAATAAAAAGAGTGTACAATTGCACTTGTGATTTCTTGTAATTGTATACTCTTTTTATTTATTCTTTTGCGATGCAATGACTATTTATTTCAATTGTATATTTTTACTTTTTTAGGTAAAATCCGTAAAACAAAATTGGAGCACCGTAATTTAGAGATATATAAAAAATTATAGCCAAAATAATTAATTTCAAACTATATTTTATAAATTTTTAGATGCATTGACTATTTATTTTAATTGTATAAATCTTTATTTTCGGGTCAAATTCAAAGAAAGATTAACTAAAATTTTATTATTTTTGAACAAATAAAAACATTTAGCCTAACTAATGTCGTTCTATCCAAATGTTATTATCAATTGTATTCGAAAAAGATTATTTAAAAAATAATATTCTTAAAAAGATAAAAATTCTTTTTTTTTATTTTTCACGAAATGCCACATGGACAGAAAAATCTACATGGCAGGTGAGTGTACCCACACTTTTTGCCACATAAGCATTTAGGGGTAATTATTCTCAAAAGGCCAAGTTGAGGGGTAATTAAGACCGGGCATAGTTCAGGAAGAATACTAATAATCTGAGCAAAGTTTAGGGGTGATTTGAGATATTTTGCCTATATATTAACGGAACCCTTGTAACCCAAGAAAAACTAGACGTAAGTATCACAACGGTATCGAACCAATATAAATTGTTTGTGCCTTACATTTCTTTTTACTGCTTTCACTATTTATTTCTTGTGGTTAGTTAACTAATACTTATATTAGTCGTCCAAATTTTAATCAATCAACAATTCAAACCCCCCCCCCCCTCTCCCTTGTACTTTCATTTTGAAGATATCAATAGTCCTACATACAGAATTAGGTCTAACTGTGTTTTGTCCTTGTACTTGGTGAAAAGATAATTAAGTTTAACTGTATTTTGTCATTGTGCTTTTAGTGTAAAGAAAATTATATAGAGGATGCTGAACCTTTACTTGATTTTCTAGGATCTTTATGAAGAATTGGAAGTACTTTT
Organism: Nicotiana noctiflora; assembly: GCA_032618575.1. NCBI lineage: Eukaryota > Viridiplantae > Streptophyta > Magnoliopsida > Solanales > Solanaceae > Nicotiana > Nicotiana noctiflora. Next base: position 3,308 of record JASVEL010009721.1, read on the forward strand.
TGTAAGATGAACAAGACTTTACTCAGTTTCCTTAATGATGATGAATATACTGTTACCATTTTAAAAATATCTATGAGTTCTTTCAAGCTAAATTATCCATTATATGCATAGTGGTTTAGGAATATGAACCAACCTCGCCATATGTATCTACGATGCAAAAGAATGTGAACGATTGATTCTGCTTTTCCCTTCACAAAATTCAGATTTGCTGCACAAGTTGTAATTTCTTTTCTTGTCTCTGGAGATTTCACTGTTACTCACTACACGAATGAAAGAACACTCTTAGAGGTTCACTTGCCATTGGAAATTCCTCTTGAACTTGTCAAGTAACATGAGCCTTGGTTAGAAATGGGCTAGCTGGATTTATTTTTGTATCTCTACAGATAGTATGCCAAAATTGATTTGTTTTCTTTTTAATTTGAATATATCAGGAATGAAAAGGGAGATGCTCTCAGTGCATCGTATTAGCACATGGTGAGTCCCCTGTCCAATACTGTTGTTGCCTTGTTGGCGCGGAGGTGACCCATAGCTTCTCTACAAACAAGAATGCCATTTTTGCTAATGTATTTTTTTCATGTTTAGTTGAACCTATTTCTTTTTTAGTTCGTGCAAAAAAGAATGTTCTCTTTCTTTTTTGTTATTTGGAAACAATTTACTTTTATCCAATGATTTATAGTCACATAAAATATATGTGCTTTATTTTATACCACAAATTCAAAAACTTCTCTCTTTTTTTAAATTTCGTGTTCAATCAAATTGGTTCCCATAAATTAAAACTGAGGTAGAATGATACTTGAGTGTATTAGTTGGCATATGTATTAGTTGGCATACTTTATTTCCCTTTTTCTTCTTGGGATATGTGTATCCTACTCTATTTTGTCTCCAAAGCTAGGCACTAGGGCTAAAGGAAAGTTTTCGTTTTCAAAGTCGTACAAAGGGAAACAAGTATATAGTTTAAGATAAGCGTGTTAGTATTAAATATCGTTATAGAAAGAAGAAAATATCTTTATGCGTATATCTGCTTCTTCTTTTTTGTCTTGATCATTATAGCTGAAAATTCAATATTTACATGACTATGCAAATGTTTAGCAACATATTTTTGGAGCTTCTCAAACTGCTCTAAAATTGTGGTGTATGTATTCTACCTATTTACTAGGTTAAGTTATCCCTGTACGGTCCATTGCCGGGGAATTGCAAGAGGAAATTGTTTACTACATACCGTGCTTCATGTTACCCCTGGATGGTTATCTTGTATAAGTGCTATGTAGATGTTGCGACTTACTGGGAGATCAAGAATTTTGTCCTGACTGGACGCCGCTTTCATGTAATAAGTTATTCTTTATCTTTAGTTTCATAACAGTCGGTGTCACACCTCCTTTTTACGCACCCGCGAGGGCGCGAGGGAGTTTTTCCAATTAAAGGACAATCGAGACGGGATTAGTTTATTTAATTCAGAGTCGCCACTTGGGGAAATAATGGTGTCCCAAGTCACCGGTTTAATCCCGAATCGAGGAAATTTATGACTCTGTAATACAGTCTGCGAAACTAGAAACCTGGATAAGGAATTCTGTTAACCCGGGAGAAGGTGTTAGGCACTCCCGGATTCCGTGGTTTTAGCACGGTCGCTCAATTGCAATTTTTGTTTCTATCTGATTCCTTTAACTGTGTGCTTTTAATGTTCCGCTTTTAATTTTAAGAAAAATTACGACGTCACGAAAACACATTTCGAGACACACCGCAGCCAGTACGCCTGTGACTTTAATGTATTTCAGTTTCGCCGAGAGTAAGATTTGGGTCACATAAATGTGCACCCGTATTTTAGGAAAGTGTTTTATTTACAAATCGTGCCTAAAGAGTCTATCGTGTTGTTAACTTTGGGAAAGACCGTGAAATTTGCTAAACGGTCCTTCCAAATCTATGTTCTCATGACAGTTATTTGAGGGCCCCGCAATTTGGGTAGTTTTGTTTGGCGAGGCTCGTCTTATTATTATTAAGGCCTATCTTAAGATGAGCTATATTATCTACTTGTTTTTGTCTCTAGCAATGAAACGAAATAACATGAAGCTATGTTTCATTTTAAATAGTTGAACTTAAAATTTTAAGTGAACCTTGCCCCTACAAATCAGGATGGTGATGAAAACCCAACTCTTATTGTTTATTGACTAATTTCAAATCAAATGTTAAATGTGTGTAATGGCTTAGGAATGATATGGGCCATCTTTTATTTAGCATTCAAAACTCACTCCGAAGTCTCTTGCGCCAAGATAAGCATGCTGTTTTTCTCCCTAACTGTTCTCGTTTAGGGTAGATTTACAAGATATTTATTTCGTATCCTTGCCTGAAAGTCCATGCACGTCATGAGTGACAATAAATAGAAACTAAGATGACATATTTTTCTTTTGCCAATTTCTCTTCTAGGAGCTATCATTGAAATCTTCATTTTTACATGTATGTATGTATATATGCTAATAAGTACTTGACTAACAATTTAAACAAAACCTATGTTTCTAGTCCGACTATTCAAAGCCCGCCATCAATAATCTCTTTAGTTACGATTCACATAGTCTAATCCCAAATTATACCGACTAGATATTTACTACGTCCGTGCATAGAACAATATAATGAAACAGTCACCATACCAATTAAACTACAATAGTCTATGTTTGATACATATAGAGTAACATATGAAGGTACTGCATATGATATTAGTACAATTTCTATTCATATGAACTACTCTTCCATGCCAACAGGCTTGTCTCACAGTTATGCTTCATAATCAACAAGGTTACATGAGAGTGTACCTGGAAAATTTTCGAGACAACGAAGATAGAATAGGATCAGCAATGGCAACGATATGAACAACAGCAACAACAGCGCAACAGTACACCAGATCAACAACCAACCAGTCAATCAGCAAGCAACACAAACAGCCCAAAACAATCCCAAAACAGTGCTGCCAGTGACCAAATACAGCACTGCCAGTGGCTCGACACTTTCAAACTCAGCAAATAACACACAATCAACCTCAGCACACCAATGACAATCGACTCCAGCAAATCAATGACAAACACCTTCAACAACCAATGACAAACGACCCTAAAAGCTTTGCTGGAGATCTCTGTGAGCTTCAACTATGAATCTAGTGAAAACAGTGACTAAAGATTCAATGGCAGAACCAAGAAGAACCCAAACTCCCCAGTCTATCACTATGTTTCCAGAATACTTCTCCAACAAACACTATCACTGTGTATGTCTCCTATTCAAGTGGATATCAGAAAATCCTTAAGAGTCTGTGTGTATAGGAATGTCTATCTCTTCCTTTTGTCTCAGCTTAATGCTATATTTATAGCTAAAAAAAAAACCCAACCCCTCCTGAAGGCCTGCCCAATTAACTAACCCTTGCCCACTCTTCTCTCTGCCAAACCATGCCCTGCCAGTCCTATTGCTCCCTCTGTTTCAGCCACTAAGTTCTGCCTAGGTATGGGCTTTAATTAAAAAATGTGAAGTACAAAACCTGGTGGAGTGTCCTGCCGTGATAGCAGGCTCCACTAGGCTGTCTTATGGGTGAGAGATTAAAAAATGGACTTAATCCAACCCTAATACTACATTCCAGAATCCAACAAACAACAACCCTAATGGTGACTTGCACACGGGCAACAGGGAGGTGATCAATCCATTTCAACAGTGCTAATATTATCTAGTATAGTAAAATCTAATCAATTACAACACACAACAGTGATAACAAATTTAGCCGATAAAACAGTGAATTAAAAATCTCGGCAACAATTGAAACTAAGTATTCGACGACATTTGTTAAATCGATCACAGCATACAACAGGTATAATTGGTAACAAATCAATCGTCGAATCAGTGATTCGAAAATTTCAGGTAAACAAATAAAAATGTAGAATTAAACACTTGACAATATTGATCGAGACGACTACGCATTCTATAACTAACACTTTCCAACAACAAACAAAATGAGAATGACCAAATAAGGGTCTTAAGGGGTAGAAGGATAGACATTTTACAAAAGAAACAAAAGATAAAATTTTAAACACAAAAAGAACAACTGACGGCTAAACCAAACAAAGAACACAACAATAACTAAAAACAGAAGAAGATTGAAATACCTTATGAAGACAATCCGAAATCGAACAAACCCGGGCTTACACGGACTTGAAATTGCATTTTTGAAGTAAACATGCTTTAATTGAAGTGTTTTTCAAACGAAAAACACTCCAATTGAAGTCTGTTGGCTTCAAATGCCGTTGATTTGGACGAAACCCCAAGTTTCCTAGAATCTAGGGTTCTTAGGCTCAAATTGGGGTTTGAGCATTTCTGGTTAGATTCGAACAAAACCAGGATTGGTAGGGGCATGAGGGAGGCCATGGGAGGGTTTGGGGTGAGTTTGGGGTGATTTGGCGTCGGCTCGAGTTTGACTCGAATCTCCAAATGAAGATTCGAGGAGCTCCGGAGTGATTCGAGGTAAATGAAGGCTGGATTCGTAATGGGGGAGGTGAGGGGAGTATTTGGTGTTAAGATGGTGGTGTTTGGCCACCGTCCGCCGCCGTAGGCGATTTCAGGCGGCGGAGGACGGCGGGGTGAGGTCTGGGCTGTGAGGCTTCTGAGAGACGAAGGGAGGGGGGGGGTTCTGAGGGGGCGGGGTAGGTTTTAGGAATATATACTAAGCGTGGGATTGGATCTAGGCCGTTGGATCAATTTAGATCGACGGCTTGGATCCACCCACTTAACGAAACAATGTCGTTTGGGTAGGTCTTGGACCGGGCGGGTTTTTTCTTGTGTGGATACGGGTCGGGGTACAGGGGCGATTGGTGACCGTTGGATCAAATGATCTGAACGGCTCAGATCGATCCAAGGTGAGGGTGGGCTGATCCAGTGGTTTGGGCCTGGTTGTTTCGCTTGGGCTTCATTAAAAATTCAGCCTGGTCTGATTTCCTTATTAATTTGTTTCCCCCCCTTTTTTATTTAACAATTAATTAAAACATAAAACAATTTTAACCAACTCAAATTAACCTATAGAACCAAATTAATTTATAAAAGTGCTAATTAACTCTCAAATAACAATCACCATGCAATCAAATAGCAATTTAAAATGAAGTCACACAATTTGGACATTAAATGTTTAAAAGTGCAAGACTACATTATTATTTTTTATGTTTTTTTCATTTTTGTAAGATAAAATTAATTACTCCTAATTTCAAAGCTAGATAAGAAACGTAAGCACGACATATTTTTGTATTTTTTATTAATTTAAACACATATAATCACGCTCATACGAATTCAAACAAATACCAAAAGTAACACAAAAATTCACGAAATACTGTGGGAGTAATTCATGTTAGGCAAAAATCACGTGCTCACAGCTGCCACTCTTTGCGCGGAAACAACGAAGAGTTTTCGTGCAAAGATAAGTGAGCGGATATAAGCGATTTTTGCCCATTTGAGCACTCCGCATGAAGCATTTTGGAGAAGTTTTTGACCGAACCTCGCTTCAAAGGTCTCCTACATATCCCTGGCTAAAAGGGAATCAGGTCCATGACTGATGCGATCTCGCTGTTACTGCTGTTGCCGCTGTTACTGCTGTTACTGCTGTTTAGCTGATCTCCTTGTTACACCGTACTAAGCAACAAAAACAAGAAGCTAGACTAAGTTACAGTACTACAAGTTCTTATCTATACTTTTTAACTTGATCTTGTCGCGGTCCTTGCCATCCTGTCTGACTTGGTGTTCCTTCTGACACTTCTTCTCTTCTGCCAATTGTTATTTCGGCCTATCTTGATTGCCGAACCCCGACCATTGTTTCCTTCTTTATGATCTTTGAACTATTCTCCTTCGCAATCTGAGTCTATCTGTTCTGATCCTTGTTGCCTCCCTCTGCTCACGAACTTGGATTCATGCCGGAGATTTCTGTTACAATCAACCGCTTTCCTCAACCAAATTAAAATAGATTGCCACCTCATTCTCCAGGCGGGCTCCCTGACTTCAACCACTACTTCAAAATAAAATCGCCGCTCCGTTCTCCAGGCGGGCTCCCTGACTTCAACTACTATTTCAAAATAAAATCGCCACTCCATTCTCCAGGCGGGCTCCCTGACTTCAACTACTACTCAAAATAAAATCGCCACTCCATTCTCCAGGCGGGCTCCCCGACTTCAACTAACTACTTCAAAATAAAATCGCCACTCCATTCTCCAGGCGGGCTCCCTGACTTCAACTACTACTTCAAAATAAAATCGCCACTCCATTCTCCAGGCGGGCTCCCTGACTTCAACTACTACTTCAAAATAAAATCGCCACTCCATTCTCCAGGCGGGCTCCCTGACTTCAACTACTACTTCAAAAATAAAATCGCCACTCCATTCTCCAGGCGGGCTCCCTGACTTCAACTACTACTTCAAAAATAAAATCGCCACTCCATTCTCCAGGCGGGCTCCCTGACTTCAACTACTACTTCAAAATAAAATCGCCACTCCATTCTCCAGGCGGGCTCCCTGACTTCAACTACTACTTCAAAATAAAATCGCCACTCCATTCTCCAGGCGGGCTCCCTGACTTCAACTCCATCTTTCTGATCCTTGTTGCCTTCCTTCCGATTTTGAACCTGAATTCATGCTGGGGATTTCCGTTATACTCTACTGCTTTCCTCAAACAACTTCGAAAGTAAATTGCCACTCCATTCTCCAGGCGGGCTCCCCGACTTCAACTACTACTTCAAAATAAAATCGCCACTCCATTCTCCAGGCGGGCTCCCTGATTTCAACTACTACTTCAAAATAAAATCGCCACTCCATTCTCCAGGCGGGCTCCCTGACTTCAACTACTACTTCAAAATAAAATCGCCACTCCATTCTCCAGGCGGGCTCCCCGACTTCAACTACTACTTCAAAATAAAATCGCCACTCCATTCTCCAGGCGGGCTCCCCGACTTCAACTACTACTCACTGATTTTATCCTATCTTGATTACCTTCCTTTGCCTCTTGTACCATTTTCTTCTTCCTGCATTGCCTCTCGGACCACTTTCTCTTCTGAATTATCCTGTCTGACTTGCCTTCCCCTGGGTCGTATTACCTTTTCTTCTGGCTGCCGGGGATATTTTTGGAACTGCTTACTCGCCTGCTGGGGATGATGCTGCTGAGGAAGTATTCTTTGTTTCCTTCACCCCTCGTTCTCTTCCTTCTTCCCACACCTCCTCTGGGACTCACGCTTTTGCCCCCTCGAGCAAATTATGGAATGTAATACTGCTGGGGGAATCTCGAAGCCATTATTTCATTTTTCCAACAACTGCTGGGGATGATACCAGGCTCAAAGATCATCCCATCTTGTGTTGCTTTCTACCCTCATCCCCTGGGTCTTTGCTTTCAAGAAAATTTTCGCAACAGGAGAAAATTTTCTGCCCCAGTTTGATAAACTTCTGGACGGTATGCTTTTCTGCCAATGAACCCTCTTTTCCTGCTTTTAAATCAAAGAAAAATTGTTAGTTTCAAAACGCGGTGAGTGGTCGTGCCACTCTTGTTGGGGCCATTTCCTTTTCTTTTTCAGCTGCTTGGCCTCTCTCGAACTTTGAGGGAGACGTTGACGCTTGCTGGGGACGACGCTCTTTCCACGAATGGTTTCTCATCTTTCCTTTTATGCCACTCTTTGGTTTGATCCGACTCTTTTTAACCGGTGATCTGTCGCGTGAACTCATCTTTCGGACGTGCCACATGTGTCCATCATACTCCATAATTCCTGCGAACCTTCCAATCAGCCTGTCGTCCCCATCTTACCATCGTAACGACTTTTGCCTTATTGCCTCGTTCCACGCCTATTCATTTTCATTATACTGCTTTGGGAGACTTGGTAGTAAGCTTTGAAAAATCAATTTTCGAAAAATGAAAGAAAAGAAAAGAATGCTGACCGCAAATGACAAAAGAAAAGGAAAACTTTTCTGAACTCAAAAATAGGAAAACTTATCTGAATGTGTGACTGATCCAATGGTTATGCCGCGCCTTTGAGATTAAACTACCCAGCCTATTCATGTCAATCACTTTCTTATGGCCGCGTTCTGCTAGAGGTAAACGGATGTCCAAACCTTGTCTCATGCAGACATCTTGTAACCATCTCGTCCTGTCACCTCACAGTGCCCTTTAAAGGGTTTTCACTAATGAGATTCTCTCGTTTCTCTCTATCTCCCGTCGCCTTAAGGTGCCCGTAAAGGTTTTCACCGTAAGACTCTCTCATTTTATTTCTCTCAACTTCCTTCGCCTTAAGGTGCCCTCGAGGGTTTTCACCGTTAAGACTCTCTCATTTACGCTTTCTTTTCCTGCGGCGGGGTATCACCCCTGAGATTCCCTCTAGAGCGTTATCCCCTTTCGGCTTGTGCATCCTGGATTCGATCGAGGGTCGGGATGTCACTCTTGGCTTTCATTCACATGACTTGGCACTTCTCAAATACTGATCGAGAGGTCTTTCTGGTTCTTAATACGGTTTCTGCACGTGAGGCTGAAGAAAGGGGTTTAGCCTCAACGGTTAGCTTATTACAACTTTCGGAATCCACACTATCCTTTCAACAAAACAATGACTTCTGCCCCAGTTTTGTTGCTTGGGGGATTTTTGATTTTTTTATTTTATTATGACCGAGCCGTGTGGCGCCTACGTATCCTTCTTGAGGAATCAGGTCGAACGTAGTTCACTTTTTCTTGTATTACTTCTTTGTTTCTTTTCTATTCTGTTACACATCTTCCTCGATGATTCCGAAAGAGGGTATATGAAAGAATAATTAAGGCTCAAATGGGGAAACAAAGGTTAAAGTGTTTGGGTAGTAGAAAAATTGCCTCTGTCATTTCATTCTCCGAAAAATGCCAAATACACACAAACGAAACCAAATGTTGACAAATGCATTAAAGAATTACACATAATATCTCTTGACTGCATCAGAATTGATAGCCATATCGGTGCATCTTCCCTCAACATCAGTTAGGCATAGAGCGCCGTTGGATAATACTCTAGTCACCACAAATGGTCCCTGCCAATTTGGAGCGAACTTGCCTTTCGCTTCGGCCTGATGTGGTAGAACTCTCCTCAGCACATGCTGTCCCACTTCAAATTTCCCGGGACGTACCTTCTTGTTATATGCTCTCGCCATTCTCTTTTGATACAATTGGCCGTGACATACTGCTGTCAATCTCTTTTCATCGATCAAGCTCAATTGCTCCAATCGGGTTTTGACCCACTCGTCGTCATCAATCTCAGCTTCAGCGACGATTCGGAGGGATGGAATCTCAACTTCTGCGGGTATTACCGCTTCAGTCCCGTATACCAACAAGTAAGGAGTTGCACCTACCGAAGTCCGGACGGTAGTGCGATAACCCAACAGCGCAAATGGTAACTTTTCATGCCACTGCCTAGACCCTTCTACCATCTTCCTCAATATCTTCTTTATGTTCTTGTTTGCCGCCTCGACCGCACCATTTGCTTTTGGGCGATACGGTGTGGAATTTCGATGTGTAATCTTGAACTGTTGACATACTTCTTTCATCAATCCACTGTTAAGATTGGCACCGTTATCTGTGATGATTATCTTTGGAATTCCAAACCTGCAGATGATGTGGGAATGTACGAAATCCACCACCGCCTTCTTGGTCACGGATTTGAAGGTTTTGGCCTCCACCCACTTGGTAAAGTAATCGATCGTCACCAGAATGAACCTATGACCATTGGAAGCCGCAGGCTCAATAGGTCCAATGACATCCATACCCCATGCGACAAACGGCCATGGTGCCGACATTGTATGCAATTCAGTCGGCGGAGAATGAATCAAATCTCCGTGTATCTGACACTGATGGCATCTTCGCACGAAACTTATACAATCCCGCTCCATAGTGAGCCAATAATATCCTGCTCGAAGAATCTTCTTTGCCGATACGTATCCGCTCATGTGTGGTCCACAAACTCCCGAGTGTATATCTGTCATAACTGTTGTGGCTTGACTTGCATCTATACATCTCAATAATCCCAAATCCGGGGTTTTTTTGTACAGCACCCCTCCACTAAGGAAAAATCCGTTTGCCAATCACCGAATAGCCCTCTTTTGATCTCCAGTTGCTTGCTCTGGGTATACTCCTAACCCGAGGTACTCTTTGACATCATGAAACCATGGCTCACCATCCATCTCTTCTTCAATCACATTACAATAAGCATGCTGATTCCGGATCTGGATATGTAATGGATCGACACGAACCTTGTCCGGGTGGTGTAGCATTGACGCTAAAGTAGCCAACGCGACGGCAACCTCATTATGCATCCTTGGGATGTGCCTGAATTCTACTGATCGAAAGCGCTTGGTCAGATCATGCAAACACTGACGATACGGGATAAGCTTTAAATCTCCGGTTTCCCATTCTCCCTGAATCTGATGTACCAGAAGGTCCGAGTCCCCCAAGACCAAGACGTCCTGTACATCCATGTCCACTGCTAATCGTAACCCCAAGATACATGCCTCGTACTCAGCCATATTATTGGTACAATGAAAACGTAGTTGAGCAGTAACAGGATAATGATGTCCTGTTTCAGATATGAGCACAGCCCCCACTCCGACTCCCTTTGCGTTCGCCGCTCCGTCGAAGAAGAGCTTCCATCCTGGATCCCTGGTTAGTTCTAACCCCTCAATTTGCAATACTTCTTCGTCCGGAAAATACGTCCTCAAAGGTTCGTATTCGTCATCAACAGGATTTTCAGCTAAGTGATCGGCCAATGCTTGTGCTTTCATAGCCGTCCTTGTCACGTATATGATGTCGAACTCTGTAAGTAGTATTTGCCATTTTGCCAACCTCCCCGTAGGCATAGGTTTCTGGAAAATATACTTCAACGGATCCAAACGCGAGATGAGGTAAGTGGTGTAAGAAGACAAATAGTGTTTCAGCTTTTGGGCTACCCAAGTCAGGGCGCAACATGTCTTTTCTAGATGAGTGTACTTGACCTCGTGGACCGTAAATTTCTTACTGAGGTAGTAAATGGCCCGTTCCTTCCTGCCAGTAAGATCATGCTGCCCCAGTACGCAGCCGAACGAATTCTCTAGAACCGTCAGATAAAGAATCAGGGGTCTGCCCGGTTCAGGCGAAACTAGTATAGGTGGATTTGACATATACCCTTTGATTTGGTCAAACGCTTCCTGACATTCTGTCGTCCATTCTATCGCAGCGTCTTTCTTCAATAGGCGAAATATGGGTTCACAGGTTGCCGTAAGCTGGGCAATAAACCTACTGATGTAATTCAACCTTCCCAACAGACTCATTACCTTTGTTTTATTCTTTGGCGGGGGTAACTCCTGAATGGACTTGATTTTGGATGGGTCTAACTCAATGCCCCGTCGGCTGACGATGAATCCTAGCAACTTTCCCGACGGAACTCCGAATGCGCATTTGGCCGGATTGAGCTTGATGTCGTACCTTCGAAGTCTTTGAAAGAACTTCCTGAGGTTAGCAACATGGTCTTCTTGACGTCTGGATTTTACGATCACATCATCCACGTACACTTCAATTTCCTTGTGTATCATGTCATGGAATACCGTAGTCATCGCCCTCATATACGTTGCCCCCGCATTCTTCAAACCGAACGGCATCACTCGGTAGCAATAAGTTCCCCACGGTGTAATAAAAGCCGTCTTTTCCGCGTCCTCTTCATCCATCAAAATCTGATGATATCCCGCATAACAGTCCACAAAGGATCCGATTTCGCGTCCGGCGCAATTATCAATTAGGATATGGATATTGGGAAGTGGGAAATTATCCTTAGGACTCGCCTTGTTGAGATTGCGATAGTCCACGCATACTCTGATCTTTCCGTCTTTCTTTGGCACCGGTACTACGTTAGCCAACCATTCAGGGTATCGAGTGACACGAATGACTTTCGCCCGCAACTGCTTGGTTACTTCCTCCTTAATCTTCACACTCATCTCCGTCTTGAATTTCCGCAGTTTTTGCTTGACGGGAGGATATGCCGGATCAGTGGGTAATTTATGAACCACTAGATCAGTGCTGAGTCTCGGCATGTCGTCGTACGACCATGCGAAAATGTCTTTAAACTCCATGAGTGTTTTGATCAACTCTTCTCTCAGGTTTGGTTCAATATGGACACTTATTCGGGTTTCTTTGACATCATCCGCATTCCCTAGATTAACGGCTTCAATATCATTTAAATTCGGTTTGGGTTTTTCCTCGAAGTGACTTAATTCTTCACCGATTTCTTCTACGGCTTCATCATCGCCGTACTCCTGACTCACTCTCGTCACTTCTTATTTCATGCGTTATTATTTCCAATCCCGATTGACTTTCTAGACTGGGTTGATTAATCTTTAAGCACGCCATATCATTAAGATCAGCTGAAAGAAGGTTGTTCAGAAAAGTAAAAAAAAAGAAGGAAAAAATAAACAAAATCAGACACGAAGGGAATCAAATTTCATTAAATGGGAACTGTACAAGGGGAAACAAACTGCAAACTTAAAAAAAAAATGAACTAAAAACGACTGGATTTTACTCCGGGACAAACCCCCAACACAAAATTTCGAAAGAAAAACAATCCAAGACAAACTACCAAGACTCCTTCCGAACAGGGAGAGGAGTAGCCTTCCAGTTATTCAGTTTTGCCTTTGGTCCCACAAATTGTATCTCGGCATGACTGGATCCTTCACCATCCTCGAGCATACATACATATGTGAATAGGTCCTCGAACTTCCTGAAGAACTCTTCGTCTGGCCTGATCGTATGACCGGGAATCTTTGTCGTTGGATGTCCTCTTGCTCCGGACCTGACGAAAGATTGGGAAAGGCGTGGAACAGGCTTCGGGAGCACCCATGTCTTCTGCTTACTCCTCTTGGCTCGCCGGATGTCCTCTGATGTTGGCTGGAATCCCAAGCCGAAGGTTCCCAAGTTTTCGACCACTGATACCGGTTGTATGATTCCTTGCAGAGATGCACCTAGACCTTTACCGGGTATGAAACCATGTCGCAACATTTCATGAGCCACCATGACATCCGCAGTAATTGTTCTGTCATCGGGAATGCATTCCCCTTCTGGAACTCGGTTGGCGGACACCACATCGCAGACCTGGTATACCCACGGCCCAACATCTTCTTCTGTTTCAACAAAGGGGATGATGGTGCCTGATTGTAGATCGCTTTCTCCATGGACGACGATCTCCTATTGGTCCCACTCAAACTTGACGAGTTGGTGTAGGCTGGATGGAACCGCTCTTGCGGCATGGATCCACGGTCGCCCTATCAGAAGGTTATATGACACTACCATGTCCAGCACCTGGAATTCCATGGTGAACTCCACTGGCCCAATTGTCAAGATTAGCACTATGTCACCAACCGACGCTTTGCCTCCTCCGTCAAACCCTCGAACACATATGCTGTTCTTGCGTACCCTGCCGATGTCCACTTTCAACTTGTCCAGTGTAGAGAGAGGACAAATGTTAGCACTGGACCCATTATCGACAAGGACTTTGGTAACCACCGCCTCCTCACACTTCACCGTAAGATACAAAGCCTTGTTGTGCTCGGTGCCTTCCTCAGGCAACTCATCATCGGTGAAGGTGATCCGATTTGCTTCGAAGATCCTATTGGTGATCTTCTCCAAATGGCTCACCGAGATTTTATCCGGTACATGTGCCTCATTCAGGACTTTCATCAATGCTTGCCGATGTTCTTCAGAATGTATCAGCAAGGATAGCAATGATATTTGCGCCGGAGTCTTCTTCAACCGCTCTAAGACAGAGTAGTCATACAGCTTCATCTTTTTCAAGAATTCTTTCGCCTCTTCATCAGTTACCGGCTTTTTCAATGCTGCCGGAGTGGTCTTCCTCAATTCCGCAGGGGCAAAACATCTCCCCGAGCGGGTCAACCCTTGGGCTTCACAAACTTCCTCTTTCACTTCCTTTCCTTTGTAGGTCGTTGTAATCCGAGCATAATTCCATGGAACAGCCCGGTTATCGGTTATTGGCAACTGTATTGCTGGCTGGATGATGAAAGGATCCCTTCGAACGCCTGCTACTGTCAAGATGGGCTTGATTGGTGCCCCTGGTACAACTATCTTGGCTTCCCCCGGCTTCACCGGTACTTCGTTCACACTTCCCTTTCCTGCTTCCGACCCTCCTGGTATGTCCTTCTTGCAACTGGGTGACTCATCAAGGCTTGGCCCTTTTCTCGTTCCTACCCCGCTAGACTTAATCATCATTGCAGTCTGAGAGGCTTTCTCCTTTCCTTCCTCCGCCCGTACCAACTCGATCATATTGGTCTCATGATGAGTCGGAAGCGGGTTTTGGTTGATGTTGGGCTCTGTTGGAGTCTGGACCTCGATCCTGCGGGTGTCAATAAGCTCCTGGATGGCCGTCTTCAAGCCTCCAACACTTTTCTGTATCATGTCCCGGACATCCCGAGCAGTAGGCACAATTTACTGAATGGTCCAGGTTCTTCGGAACAGGGTTTGGCAGCTTAGCTTCAACCGGATTCAGCAACCCTACCTGCTTTAACCGGTGGAACAGACTGGTGTAAGACTCTCCTAAGGGAGTGAAAGTCTTTGGCCTCGGCGCCCTGTCGCCCCTGAATGCCTGGTTCGGACGGAAACTCGCGCCCGAGGGGTTTCTGTAAGCTCTTGGGGGTGGATGATTGTTCTGCGGGTTTGGTGCACGCCACGGTGCATGGACGGGAGGTGCAGAATAGGACTGTGCGTGGTGGACAGTAAAATGGGGATCAAGTGCGGGATAGTAATGTTGCGGGTGGTTATATGGGTTGTGGGAGTAATTTTGGTGGTGAGGTCGGGGTGGGCTATATTGGGGTGCGGGGCCTCTATTTCTGAACCATGCCCCGGACTCGACGGCCGCAACTTCCTCTCTCCTCTTTTTCCCCAGTACTCCTCCAGTACCACTTTGGATAGCCTGAGTGGTGGCTTTCAATGCCGAGTAGCTCATGATCTTGTTGGCCTTCAAACCTTCCTCGATCATACCCCCCATTTTTATCACCTCAGTGAATGATTTGCCTACGGACGTTACCAAATGTCCGAAATAGGTTGGCTCTAATGTCTGCAAGAAGTAATCCACCATCTCGCTCTCTCTCATCGGCGGATCTACCCTGGCTGCCTGTTCCCTCCAACGGAAACCAAATTCCCTGAAGCTTTCAGCAGGCTTCTTCTCTAATTTTAGCAATGATAGGCGGTCGGGGATTATCTCAAGATTGTATTGGAACTGGCCGATAAAAGCTTGAGCCAAATCATCCCACGTAAACCATCTACTGGGATCCTGTCTAGTGTACCACTCCAGCGCAGATCCTCCCAGACTCTGACCGAAGTAAGCTATCAGAAGCTCGTCCCGTCCTCCGGCCCCTCTCATTTTACTGCAAAACCCTCGCAGGTGGGCTACTGGGTCGCCATGCCCCTCGTATAGGTCGAATTTGGGCATTTTAAACCCTCCTGGCAACTGGACGTCCGGAAATGGACACAAGTCCTTATAGGCGACGCTGACCTGGTTGCCCAAACCGTGCATGTTCCTGAAGGACTGCTCCAGGCTTTTAACTTTTCTGACAACTTCCTCGTGTTCCGAACTTTGGAAGTGCTTTTCCGGTTCTGCCGGATTATCCCAATGAGGTGTATGTGATTGTGGTTCAGGAGCCCTGAAGGTAGGCTCTGGAGGATAGTAAGAGTTGTCATGGATCTGAACATATGGCTCGCTGGCCGGCCTTTGCAGAGGAGCAGGTGGAGGTGCCACAAAAACAGGGGTGGCTGGAGGAGGATTTGGTTTGGTTGGTGGAATGTGGGTGGCATATGGGTTTTCCCCCTGAAAGTACGGATAGATCGGGGCGCTTGTCGAAGGATCGATGGGCGGATGTTCCGGAGCTGAGGCGAGAGTAGGGCGGTTTGGTGAAGACTGTTCCCTGGCCCAGGCCAGGTGCATCTCTGTTATCCGTTGTTTTAACCGGTCTACCTCTTCTTTCATGATTTGTAGCTCGGATTTTTCTTCCTCGAGACTCTTGCCAGAACTAGACATGCTTACTGTAATCGGTCCTTTGGATCTAGTACGGTAATGATGGCTGGCCAGTATATTCTGTCAAACCAACTGCTAAACTTTTCCGGAAATGCAACAAACTTGTTAGTTTACCGAGTTTGACAGATATGTTATAGCACGTTGGATGCAATGCACCTAACCAAATAACCCTTTCTACATGTACTCTTAACATGCGTCATTCCGGCCCTTTTTCTTTTTCTTTTTCTTTTTCTTCTTTTTTTTTCTTTTTCGACTATCTTTGCAAGCCTTATTGTTATTTAACCTTTGGATTCTTTTCCTTTCTTTTTTAGTGGTGGTCGAATCTTATGTGGATTGCCTACGTATCACGTTCTCGCGTGAATCAGACCGAGCGTAGTTCTGTTAACAGGATTGTGGCAAAATTCAGTAGCTTTCATATCAAATAAAACCTTAAAGTTACAAAACAGATCTTACAACATAAAAGGAATGCTTGACTCGAAAACGTAAAATAACATGCCAACTGGCTTGACCCAATATTTCAAAAATACATTTTCAATCAAAAGTCTATTGCTCTAAAATTCCTGGGGCCCGCGAGGCATCATTCGGCCTTGCCGCGGGCCCGGGTGTGAGGTCCTTGTGTAGTCCCCTTAATTCTTCCATGATCCGATGAACATAGCCCATAATTGAAGCAAAAAGGTCGGTGCGGGGCATTTGTTCACAAGCTAGGCACTTCATGGTGACATAGTGCCCGATTTCTCCAATTCTGTCCTTGATCATGTCCCTTTCTCCTGAGTAGCCGCTCTATCTGCTGGTTTTTCGCCCCCAATCTTTGAGCGTTGTTGGTGACTTGGTCTAGGAGCTTGTCTATTTGTTCTTGCAGTCGAGCCATCAAATTGTGGCAACGGTCGAGGTCTGTTCTAGCATCTCGGGCTTGCTTGAAAACCCGCTCCCCGAGGATAACATTTGCCTCCCTTAGACTAGTGATGGTCTTAGTGTAATCTTCTTCCATCCGTTGTAGGTGAAGTGCATGTTGATGTGCCTCCTTTTTCCAGCTAGCACGAATCCTCATTGTTTGGGCTTTTGACTCTTCCAATTCTCTTTGTACATCGGCAACTTGGCTTCTCACACCCTTTATCAATTTTTCGTCCGCTCGACTCCTCAACTGTCTGTCAGCATCCCTTTTCATTTGCTGGATTTGAGCTCTCAAAAAGTCATTTTCTTGTGCCAACTTCTTTTTATCTCCTTCGTTGGCGGCGGCTTGCACATCTATTTCAAATTGGAGCTCTTGGGCCTGTTGCTCTATCCTGCTGATCTTTGTTCTATAAGCTTCTTCTCTGGCCAACCAGTCCCATTGTTCTTGTGATGCTCCGGCAAACTCCCTGAGGCGAGGCCTTTTTGTGGGCCTTTGATGCTCCAGATCTCTACTATACCATGCAGGGTATTCCGACGATACTTCACCCCGGGCTCGATCTCGCACCCGAGTGTCTTTCTTCAATGTCTGGCATTCACTCCAAATCTTTCGGACCAACGCTTCAGGGAACTGTCCTCCTGGTCCAATTTCAACCACATGTGGGCTGAGGTCTTCTTCTTTTGGGATTATTTGGCATCGTCCCAACTGTCTCAATACTCGACCTGGTGCATAGGGCTGGATGCTGGTGAGGCCCATTAGCAATAAATATGATTCCGTGGTTGATGCATATATGACTTCTTCCACGGGTAACCAACCAAACGTCCATTCTATCCTGCTGGCTGTAATCAAACGCAAAAATTGTATCCATCCGCTAACCCCCTCTGGCAACTCATGTCCCTCGACCCTCGCAGGAAATCCTTCTATACAAGTTTTCTTCGGTGAACTATACCTCATAAATTGCGGATGACGACATAAGTGATCGATCATCCACATTTGGAGCAATACATTGCAAGCTTCAAAGAAGGCCCCTCCGGCTTTGCAGATAGTGAGTGCACGAGAGATGTCTGATATTATCATGGGAGCCAAAGTACTGTTGTTCTGTTTCATCAAAGTGCTGACGACCCCTGCCACCTGTATGTTGATATTCCCATCCTTTCTGGGAAATATCAGTGAACCCAGGAAAGCTATCACGAAGGCGATGCGTCTATGCTCTTCCCATTTTAACTGGTTGTCTCCGCTGCAGATTTTGCTTCTGTGTTTGTTGAAACCCCCATAATGGCCATATTTGTCATATAGAAATGCCAAAGTGCAGAACCCTTCTGATAAGTCTGGGTTGTGTACAGTTCTGCGGATCTTTACCGTATCCAAAAACCGATGTACCGTCACTACCCTTGGTGCAATAAGGTATTGATCCCTCATAGGAACTTTTGGTCTTCCGACATATCCGGCTAATTCTTCCAGTGTTGGTGTGAGTTCAAAGTCCGAAAAGTGGAACACATTGTGTGCCGGATCCCAGAATGAGATCAAGGCTCGTATGATGTCTCCTCTCGGGGGAATATTTAGCAGCCCCACTAGATCTCCCAAGTACGGCTTAACGGCATCTTGTCCTTGCTCGCCCAAGTCGCTCCACCACCTGTGCAAACTTAAGGGGACCTTGTTTATGATAGCTTCGGTTGTATTCTGACTCGTGCTCATTCTGCACATTTATTTAAGGTAATTTTTAGATGAAAGCGAAATTTTTATTTGCCCCAAAACTATCTTTTTCTGAAAAACGAAACGGGCCCCAGGAATTGACTGGTCAAAAAAAAGTGGTCGTTAAGGCAAAATTAAATATCTTGGCGTTCTGTCATTAAAACTTATTTTGAAATATATGGGAGTTGGACCCGTTTAAAGGTTGCCTACGTATCTCACACTCGGTGAGAATCAAACTCGCGTAGTTCGGTCCGTCAAAACAACTATTTTTCTTTTATTGACTGTCAAAGAAACACATTTTGTCAAGAAACCATTTTGATGGCAAAGTCAACCTTCTGTCGTCTTTTATTGGCAAACTAAATTTATTGACTTGTCGGTAAAACACATTTTTGTATCTTTCTGAAAAAATATTTACTTCCCCATACTATTTCCTTTTGTGTTTTTTTTTCTTTTCCGTTTTTCTTTGGTATTTAAAGGAACCCGGTCAGCATGCCAGTCTAAATAAATGCTCACAACAAATATGATATGGCAAGATGGTATTTCCTTTCAGGTTACCTGTCCTAGACGGACCCAACCCCTGTGTTGAGTCCCCTAAGTCAGAGATGATGCAAATAAACGTCCTGAATCTAGGCTCAATATCCCGATGCTTTTCAATGGTACTAGACCGTGTACCCGAGCAGACGACTCGGATTTGAGGAGGGAGCTACGTACCGGGGACCCGCGGGATCGTCCGGCTTTGTAACTTATCCTACCTCTTTTCTTATTTTGGTATTGACACTAACAGAAAGGGGAGTCTCAACCAGTAAGCACATCCCCGGGGGTAAGAAGAGACGGGTTTTCGGCACAGTTTTATATACAGTTCACGCAATATCAAAGCGGTAAACATATAGCAGTTTGTATATATAGTGCAACTAATATCAAAGCGGTAGACATGTAGCATATTAATTAAACATGTAATAAAATCAGATATAGACAAAACAACAATTTAAATGAGCTCGAGTTCTTAGACCCCGAACCGAAGTTCGAGGCCAGTCCCCAGCAGAGTCGCCAGAGCTGTCACACCTCCTTTTTACGCACCCGCGAGGGCGCGAGGGAGTTTTTCCAATTAAAGGACAATCGAGACGGGATTAGTTTATTTAATTCAGAGTCGCCACTTGGGGAAATAATGGTGTCCCAAGTCACCGGTTTAATCCCGAATCGAGGAAATTTATGACTCTGTAATATAGTCTGCGAAACTAGAAACCTGGATAAGGAATTCTATTAACCCGGGAGAAGGTGTTAGGCACTCCCGGATTCCGTGGTTTTAGCACGGTCGCTCAACTGCAATTTTTGTTTCTATCTGATTCCTTTAACTGTGTGCTTTTAATGTTCCGCTTTTAATTTTAAGAAAAATTACGACGTCACGAAAACACATTTCGAGACACACCGCAGCCAGTACGCCTGTGACTTTAATGTATTTCAGTTTCGCCGAGAGTAAGATTTGGGTCACATAAATGTGCACCCGTATTTTAGGAAAGTGTTTTATTTACAAATCGTGCCTAAAGAGTCTATCGTGTTGTTAACTTTGGGAAAGACCGTGAAATTTGCTAAACGGTCCTTCTAAATCTATGTTCTCATGACAGTTATTTGAGGGCCCCGCAATTTGGGTAGTTTTGTTTGGCGAGGCTCGTCTTATTATTATTAAGGCCTATCTTAAGATGAGCTATATTATCTACTTGTTTTTGTCTCTAGCAATGAAACGAAATAACATGAAGCTATGTTTCATTTTAAATGGTTGAACTTAAAATTTTAAGTGAACCTTGCCCCTACAAATCAGGATGGTGATGAAAACCCAACTCTTATTGTTTATTGACTAATTTCAAATCAAATGTTAAATGTGTGTAATGGCTTAGGAATGATATGGGCCATCTTTTATTTAGCATTCAAAACTCACTCCGAAGTCTCTTGCGCCAAGATAAGCATGCTGTTTTTCTCCCTAACTGTTCTCGTTTAGGGTAGATTTACAAGATATTTATTTCGTATCCTTGCCTGAAAGTCCATGCACGTCATGAGTGACAATAAATAGAAACTAAGATGACATATTTTTCTTTTGCCAATTTCTCTTCTAGGAGCTATCATTGAAATCTTCATTTTTACATGTATGTATGTATATATGCTAATAAGTACTTGACTAACAATTTAAACAAAACCTATGTTTCTAGTCCGACTATTCAAAGCCCGCCATCAATAATCTCTTTAGTTACGATTCACATAGTCTAATCCCAAATTATACCGACTAGATATTTACTACGTCCGTGCATAGAACAATATAATGAAACAGTCACCATACCAATTAAACTACAATAGTCTATGTTTGATACATATAGAGTAACATATGAAGGTACTGCATATGATATTAGTACAATTTCTATTCGTATGAACTACTCTTCCATGCCAACAGGCTTGTCTCACAGTTATGCTTCATAATCAACAAGGTTACATGAGAGTGTACCTGGAAAATTTTCGAGACAACGAAGATAGAATAGGATCAGCAATGTCAACAATATGAACAACAGCAACAACAACGCAACAGTACACCAGATCAACAACCAACCAGTCAATCAGCAAGCAACACAAACAGCCCAAAACAATCCCAAAACAGTGCTGCCAGTGACCAAATACAGCACTGCCAGTGGCTCAACACTTTCAAACTCAGCAAATAACACACAATCAACCTCAGCACACCAATGACAATCGACTCCAGCAAATCAATGACAAACAACTTCAACAACCAATGACAAACGACCCTAAAAGCTTTGCTGGAGATCTCTGTGAGCTTCAACTATGAATCTAGTGAAAACAGTGACTAAAGATTCAATGGCAGAACCAAGAAGAACCCAAACTCCCCAGTCTATCACTATGTTTCCAGAATACTTCTCCAACAAACACTATCACTGTGTATGTCTCCTATTCAAGTGGATATCAGAAAATCCTTAAGAGTCTGTGTGTATAGGAATGTCTATCTCTTCCTTTTGTCTCAGCTTAATGCTATATTTATAGCTAAAAAAACAACCCCTCCTGAAGGCCTGCCCAATTAACTAACCCTTGCCCACTCTTCTCTCTGCCAAACCATGCCCTGCCAGTCCTATTGCTCCCTCTGTTTCAGCCACTAAGTTCTGCCTAGGTATGGGCTTTAATTAAAAAATGTGAAGTACAAAACCTGGTGGAGTGTCCTGCCGTGATAGCAGGCTCCACTAGGCTGTCTTATGGGTGAGAGATTAAAAAATGGACTTAATCCAACCCTAATACTACATTCCAGAATCCAACAAACAACAACCCTAATGGTGACTTGCACACGGGCAACAGGGAGGTGATCAATCCATTTCAACAGTGCTAATATTATCTAGTATAGTAAAATCTAATCAATTACAACACACAACAGTGATAACAAATTTAGCCGATAAAACAGTGAATTAAAAATCTCGGCAACAATTGAAACTAAGTATTCGACGACATTTGTTAAATCGATCACAGCATACAACAGGTATAATTGGTAACAAATCAATCGTCGAATCAGTGATTCGAAAATTTCAGGTAAACAAATAAAAATGTAGAATTAAACACTTGACAATATTGATCGAGACGACTACGCATTCTATAACTAACACTTTCCAACAACAAACAAAATGAGAATGACCAAATAAGGGTCTTAAGGGGTAGAAGGATAGACATTTTACAAAAGAAACAAAAGATAAAATTTTAAACACAAAAAGAACAACTGACGGCTAAACCAAACAAAGAACACAACAATAACTAAAAACAGAAGAAGATTGAAATACCTTATGAAGACAATCCGAAATCGAACAAACCCGGGCTTACACGGACTTGAAATTGCATTTTTGAAGTAAACATGCTTTAATTGAAGTGTTTTTCAAACGAAAAACACTCCAATTGAAGTCTGTTGGCTTCAAATGCCGTTGATTTGGACGAAACCCCAAGTTTCCTAGAATCTAGGGTTCTTAGGCTCAAATTGGGGTTCGAGCATTTCTGGTTAGATTCGAACAAAACCAGGATTGGTAGGGGCATGAGGGAGGCCATGGGAGAGTTTGGGGTGAGTTTGGGGTGATTTGGCGTCGGCTCGAGTTTGACTCGAATCTTCAAATGAAGATTCGAGGAGCTCCGGAGTGATTCGAGGTAAATGAAGGCTGGATTCGTAATGGGGGAGGTGAGGGGAGTATTTGGTGTTAAGATGGTGGTGTTTGGCCACCGTCCGCCGCCGTAGGCGATTTCAGGCGGCGGAGGACGGCGGGGTGAGGTCTGGGCTGTGAGGCTTCTGAGAGACGAAGGGAGGGGGGGGTTCTGAGGGGGCGGGGTAGGTTTTAGGAATATATACTAAGCATGGGATTGGATCTAGGCCGTTGGATCAATTTAGATCGACGGCTTGGATCCACCCACTTAACGAAACGATGTCGTTTGGGTAGGTCTTGGACCGGGCGGGTTTTTTCTTGTGTGGATACGGGTCGGGGTACAGGGGCGATTGGTGACCGTTGGATCAAATGATCTGAACGGCTCAGATCGATCCAAGGTGAGGGTGGGCTGATCCAGTGGTTTGGGCCTGGTTGTTTCGCTTGGGCTTCATTAAAAATTCAGCCTGGTCTGATTTCCTTATTAATTTGTTTCCCCCCTTTTTTATTTAACAATTAATTAAAACATAAAACAATTTTAACCAACTCAAATTAACCTATAGAACCAAATTAATTTATAAAAGTGCTAATTAACTCTCAAATAACAATCACCATGCAATCAAATAGCAATTTAAAATGAAGTCACACAATTTGGACATTAAATGTTTAAAAGTGCAAGACTACATTATTATTTTTTTATGTTTTTTTCATTTTTGTAAGATAAAATTAATTACTCCTAATTTCAAAGCTAGATAAGAAACGTAAGCACGACATATTTTTGTATTTTTTATTAATTTAAACACATATAATCACGCTCATACGAATTCAAACAAATACCAAAAGTAACACAAAAATTCACGAAATACTGTGGGAGTAATTCATGTTAGGCAAAAATCACGTGCTCACAGTCGGTCCTATAATGAACCGGTCGTTTTGAGCTTTAGCACGCCATTCAGCAGTCTGGGGCCATAAGCAGCTTCACTTCAGGTATTATGACTTGTGCGCATGGTCGGAATTTCATTTCGGGAAGTTCGAAGTTGATTTGGAAAGAGAGTTCTCGTTTTGGAAGCTTTAAGTTGAAAGAATCAACTAAGATTGGATTTCAGAGTAAACAACCTCAGAATCGGGTTCTGAATGTTCCAGTAGGTTTGTATGATGATTTTGGACTTGGGCGTATGCCCGGATCAGATTTTAGATGACCTGGGAGCATTTTGGCGTCTATCGTGGAAGCTAGCATTTTGGAAGAAATTTCATATGTTTGGCTTGAAGTGCATTTCATTGTTATCAATGTCCGTTTGGGATTCTGAGTCTGCGAGTAGCTCCGTATGGTGATTCTGGAGTTGGGACTGCGATCGAAAGTGAATTTGGAGGCCAGTAGGTCATTTTAGAATCATTTGGCTAAAGATAGAAATTCGAAGGTTTTTGAGAAGTTTGACTTGAAGTGGACTTTTTGATATCAGGGTTGGATTCCGATTTCGGAAGTTGGAGTAGGTCTGTAATGTCGAATATGACTTGTGTGCAAAATTTAAGGTCAATCAGACGTGATTTGACGGGTTTCGGCATCGAATGTACAAGTTTAAAATTTCAAAGTTCATAAAGCTTGAATTGGAGTATGATTCATTATTTCGATATTGTTTGATGTGATTTGAGGCCTCGAACAGGTCCGTGTTACGTTATGGGACTTGTTTGGGTAATTGGACGGTGCCCCGGAGGTCTCGGGTATGTTTCGGGGTGGTTTTGGATCATTTCGGACCGTTTTGAAATAGCTGGTGCTGGTATCTAGTGTTGTTCTTCGCGTTCATGAGGATCCTCACACGTTCGCGAAGAAGGTTTTGGCTTCAGGGACTCTGTTCTTCGCGTTCGCGAAGAGTTTCTCGTGTTCATGAAGAAGGAAATCTCTGCTCCACAGGTCTGACTTCGGAGGCTCATACCTTGCAATCTATAAGGAATTTTGTGATTACCCGGTCCGTCATCACGTGAGTTACCGACTCGTTTGCTTGTTCATATTTCAATATATGTGTTTGGTGAATTTGAGTCAATTCGGATCAAGTTTGGTAGGAAATGAGATAAATAGTCTCTTTGATGAATGAATAGTTGGAAAAAGGCAACTGGATGTTGACTTATGAGTTAGAGGGCTCGGAATCGAATTCTGATGGTTCGGGTAGCTTCGGGGGATCATTTGTGGCTTAGGAGAGTGATCGGGATAGAATTTGGAGGTTCGGTGTAGAATTAGGCTTGAATTGGCGAAGTTGGAATTTTGGCGAAATTCGGTCGATATGTGTCACGCCCCAAAACAAGGGACATGACCGGCGCCTGACCGGGTTTCCCCAGTCAAGCGGACCTGGGTGCCTTTCATTCCCACGCGTTACCCCCTGTGTTGATTGTTTCTCATTAATCAAATATCTTACTAACCATGAATGATTTCACATTAAACAAATAAAACCATACGAGTGATTCATTAACGAGTTTGCAGTTTTTTACAACGGCCGACATAACATAATGTATACATAAGACTGGAGTCCCACAATTTACGTGTCTACAGAGCCTCTAGGATACAAAAAAGGGAATACAATACTTGCCGGTAACAAAGCTCCGGCTATACCTTACAAAACCAAAATGAAATCTAAACCGAAGTGGCATGAACCACACAAGGCCCCGAGGAAGAAAGGGGCTCACCAAAACGGGCAGTGGAAGGAGAAGGATACTATTGCCGATGAGCTGAAGTGCCTGCTACTGATCCACCTACAATCATAACACGAATGTAGCGTCCCCGGCAAAAGGGACGTCAGTACACTTGAATTGTACTGGTATGTATGGACAAACTTTGTCCCAAGTAAACTCAAGCCATTAAATTACATCAACAATTAATTAAGCCAACCAACCATGTTTCCACATTTTCCTCATTTCAAATAATTCTCAACACAAAGCACTTTCTACGATCAACCAATTTAACAATAACCAATCAATCACATAAAGCACAAGTAGTCAAACAAAGGGGCAATCGGTGCCCCACAGGTTGCAAACTCTCATGCTGTCTCCTTTCACAATTTCACATCATTGATTTTTGTATCAATTTTCAATAGCGATTTCGATCGCTTTCCATCCTTATTGCCCCCGACCACCCTTATTACCTCGGCCACCCTTATCACCCCAACCCACACCTTATTTCCTCACGTTGCGGCGCGCAACACGACCCCGCCTTACGGTTTAAAACACAACAATTTCAAACAGCAGATAAGGTACTACACACAATTTCAACAAGGTCAAATAAGCAACTTGCACATTGTTTCATGTTCTCAATTATATTTCAAATCAATATCACAACCATGTTACAATATTTCCACAATTCAAGTGTTTCATCTCTTTTCACAATAAACAAATTCTCAAGCGTTTCGTTTGTTTTACACAAGATGCCATATAGGCCATCATAATCATTATTCACAACTCTTTACCCATTTTGACTCTCATTTAACTTTCGGTTCATATTCTATACCACATCACTCATATTTCAACAACAACTTTGAGAATTTCGCACAATTTGTCAAATTAACATTAACCAAGCAATTTTCACACATATAGGCGACTTCACAAGAAGCAAAATTAGCCATACATACCTGGTGATGAGTTTTCTTCCTACTTTATGCTTACCCAAGATATCCTACTCTTGCCAACCTTGTTCTTGAAGACTCTTACTTCTACTCACTTCTTTTTACTAGAAATCAAGTTCAATAATCATGCATGAGTGTAAAAATTCTATTTTCAAAAGCTATTATATGCAAACCTCTCTTTACCCAATTAAAACTGAAAATCGAAGAAAATAGTTAGGGTTTTTACCTTGAAAAGATTGGGGAAGTTGAATCCTTGCCCTAAGATCCCTTGGAATTAAGATGGTTGGAACAATCTTTGAAGATGAAATATTTCTCTCTCTAAAAACCCTCCCTTCTCTCTCTAATTTTAGTAAGATGATATGATAAAATGAAGAAGAAAGGTGTTATATTAAAGAAGAGATCGGGTAAAAATGTTACAAAAATCTGGGCCGGGGCAAATCTGCGGTGCACTTTGCGACCGCAGAATCGACATGCGGTCTGCATAGTGACCGCAGAATGGCCTCAAAAATTACTCCAGCTCTGTTACGGAATGCGACCATTATGCGGTCCGCATTTCTGATCTGCGGTCGCAAAGTGGACCGCAGATTCACTATGCGATCGCAATTTCGACCGCATTATTGACACGATTTTGGGAAACTCTCTGGAACGTTTTGCGGCAAGAATGCGGTCCGCATGTCAGGTTTGCGGTCGCATTCTTGACCGCAGATTTGACACTTTTCGGAAAAATTAATTCTCTACATTTTTGAAACTTAAATCACTACCAAGGGTCCGAACCGCGGCTCGCAAGCTCTCCGTGAAGAATTCTACGCATTCCTAACACATTATTCGGACCATGACACCACAGCTACTAGGTTTTATGCACAAAAATTTTACGGGGCCTTACATCCTCCCCCTTAAGATCATTCGTCCTCGAATGAGGATTTTGAAATAAATGAGTTGGTTTTGAAAGACATGATATGCAACCATCAAAATTTTGACTAACTCTTATATTTTAGAAAAATTTCGCCGGAGTTTCCTTTGTATTATGGACATATCCACCTGTCAGAGGGCCCCCGAAACACATTACCAAACAACAATATACAACTACAACACTTTTCACAACCGGTATACACTTTCTTACCTCAACGAATGCACATATTCTATCACATTGTTACAATTGCACATAAACTAGTCACTTAAATGAATTCTTACCTTATTTAACCATTTTAACACACCATGTACACTTAACAAACCATTACCAATCTACACTTACTATTAGTTGTTTATTTAACACGTAAATCTTTATAAGGCTTTCATTTATCAAGAACGATTCAAGTGACCCAAGGTAACAACACATTTAACTCATTACAAAATGAAGGGGACTTTACTAATACTAAGAGGGAAACAACTTAGACAAGATGACAGTTACTAGGAGTAGGAGGGTCACCTAATTTCTTCTAGGCTCGATCGAACAAATAGGGGTACTTTTCCTTCATCTCCTTTTCCGCTTCCTATGTGGCCTCCTCAACTTGTTGACTTCGCCATAATACTTTAACAGAGGCAACTTCCTTATTTCTCAACTTACCGGACTTGCCTATCAAGAATGGCAACTGGAACTTCTTCATATGACAAATCTTCATTAACCTCTATAGCTTCGACTGGCATGATGGTGGATGGATCTCCAATCACTTTCTTCAACATGGACACATGGAATACCGGGTGCACTGATGACATCTCATGAGGCAACTCTAGCCTATAAGCAACTTGACCAATCCTTTGAACGATCCGATATGGCCCGACATACCTAGGACTCAATTTCCCTTTCTTTCCAAATCGCATGACTCCCTTCATAGGAGATACCCTCAAGAACACCCAATCATCGACTTGAAACTCCAAATCCTTTCGGCGAACGTCTGCATAGGACTTTTGACGACTCTGTGCTGTTTTCATTCTCTCCTGAATAACCTTAACTTTTTCCATAGCTTCGTACACCATATCCGGCCCTAGCAATTCCGCTTCACCTACCTCAAACCACCCGATTGGCGATCTACATCTTCTCCCGTACAATGCCTCAAACGGGGCCATTTGAATGCTAGCATAATAGCTGTTATTGTAAGCAAATTCTATCAGTGGCAAGTGTTCATCCCAATTACCTTTAAAATCTAAGACACAAGCCCGTAACATATCTTCAAGCGTCTGAATGGTCCGCTCGGCCTGACCGTCGGTCTGCGGATGGAAAGTTGTGCTGAGATTCACCTGAGTTCCCAAACCTTGCTGAAACTTCTTCCAAAAGTTAGCTGTGTGAACTGAGCCCCGCGATCTGAGATGATAGAAAGTGGAGTGCCATGAAGCCTTACTATCTCCTCGATGTACAATCTTGCATATTGCTCCGCAGTATCAGTGGACTTGACAGGCAGGAAGTGAGCTGATTTGGTGAGTCGATCTACTATCACCCATATTGAGTCAAACTTACGCTGAGTGCGAGGTAACCCTACCACGAAATCCATATTGATCATCTCCCATTTCCACCTTGGTATTTCTATAAGTTGAGTTAATCCACCGGGCCGTTGATGCTCGGCCTTCACTTGTTGACAGTTCGGACATTTAGCTACAAAGCTTGCTACATCCCTTTTCATACCGTTCCACCAATAAATCTCCTTAAGGTCATGATACATTTTCGTGGAACCTGGGTGTACCGAATACTTGGAAATATGAGCCTCTGCCATTACCCTTTCCCGAAGCTCGTCCACATCCGGAACACATAGCCTATCTTGACACCGCAATACACCATCTTCGCCGCTGAGTACAAATGCTGAGGTCTTGTTATTCATGACTGCTTCCTTTACCCGAACCAATGCTGGATCCATCAACTGTTTTTCCTTGATTTCCGCGACCAATGATGATTCTGCCCCATTATGCACCAAAATATCCCCCTCGTCTGACGCCGAGATACGGACCCCCGAACTGGCTAATTGGTAAACCTCTCGAGCCAGGGGTCTCTGATCCACACTAAATGAGCCAAACTACCCATGGATTTTCGACTAAGAGCGTCGGCTACCACATTTGCCTTTCCTGGATGGTACAATATGTTCGTATCATAGTCCTTGAGCAATTCTAACCACCGCCGCTGTCTCAGATTTAGCTCCTTCTGCTTGAACAAATACTGGAGGCTCTTGTGGTCTGAAAACACATCTACATGAACTCCATAAAGATAGTGCCGCCATATTTTCAAAGCAAACACAACAACTGCAAGCTCCAAATCATGCGTCGGATAATTCTTCTCGTGATTCTTGAGTTGCCTGGAAGCGTAAGATATGACTTTCCCGTGCCGCATCAATACACATCCCAAACCAACCCTGGAGGCATCACAATAAACCACAAATCCCTCTGTGCCTTCTGGCAAGGCCAATACTGGTGCCGAGGTCAATCTTGACTTCAATTCCTTGAAACTTTTCTCACATGCTTCGGACCACTGGAACTTAACTGCCTTCTGCGTCAGTTTTGTCAATGGGGAAGCGAGGGTTGAGAATCCCTCTACAAATCTCCGATAGTACCCTGCCAAACCCAAGAAGCTACGAATCTCTGTCGGGTTCGTGGGTCTAGGCCAATCTTTCACCGTCGCAATCTTCTGAGGATCCACCATAATTCCCTCACTGGAAATAACATGCCCTAGAAAAGCTACGGACTTCAACCAAAACTCACATTTTGAGAACTTGGCATACAATTGATGCTGAAGAAGGGTCTGCAATGCTGCTCTGAGGTGAATGGCATGATCTTCCCTGCTTCGAGAGTAGATGAGGATATCGTCAATGAATACAATTACAAAGGAATCTAGGAATGGCTTGAAAACCCGATTCATAAGGTCCATGAAAGCTACTGGGGCATTGGTTAGCCCAAAAGACATGACCAAAAACTCGAAGTGACCATAACGAGTTCTGAAAGCGGTCTTAGGAATATCCTGCTCCCTGATCTTCAACTGGTGGTACCCGGATCGTAAATCAATCTTCGAGAAGAACTTCGCTCCCCGCAATTGGTCAAACAAATCATCCACTCGAGGCAAAGGATATTTATTCTTGATGGTGACTTTGTTGAGCTGCCGATAATCAATACACATTCGAAGTGACCCATCCTTCTTTCTGACAAAGAGAACCGGAGCACCCCACGGCGACACACTCGGTCGTATGAACCCTTTCTCTAATAAATCCCTCACCTGCTCCTTTAACTCCCTTAACTCTGCCGGCACCATCCTGTATGGTGGAATGGATATTGGCTGAGTATCTGGCAATACATCGATCCCAAAATCAATCTCCCTATCCGGCGGAATGCCCGGAAGCTCATCCGGAAACACTTCAGGAAATTCATTCACAATTGGCACGGACTCGAGGGTAGTCACATCTGAGGTGGTGTCCGTTACCCGAACCAGGTGATAGATACACCCTTTCTTAATCATCATCGAAGCCTTAAGGTAGGAAATAAACCTACCCCTTGGCACTACACCATTTCCTCTCCATTCAATAACTGGCTCGTTAGGGAACTCGAGCCTCATAACTCTCGTTCGACAGTCAAGTTTGGCAAAGCAAGAATAGAGTCAATCCATCCCCATAATTACATCAAAATCTACCATCCCAAGCTCAATAAGATCGGCCGTGGTATCACGACCACCCACCATAACAACACAATTCCTATAGACTCGTGAGGCTGCAATAGAATCACCAATAGAAGTCGACACAGAGAACGGCTCATGAAGCTGTTCGGGTTCTATCCCAAAACTTGAAGCAATGAATGGAGTAACATAAGACAAGGAGGACCCTGGATCAATAAGGGCATAGCAATCAATAGTCTGAACAGACATGATACCTGTAACAACATCCGGAGAAGCCTCGGCGTTTTGGCGGCCACTCAATGCATAGAATCGGCTAGGTCCACCCCTACCCCGGGCTCCACCCCTAGCTGCACCATGCCCTGCTGCTGCTGGAGTACGCGCTGATGATGTAGCAGCTGAAGAACCGAACGACTGAGCAGATCCCCTACCTATACCCTGACGGGGTGCACGACAGTCTCGTTGAATGTGACCTCTCACCCCGCACCCGAAGCATACCGGAAGGTCAAGGTAGCAAGTCTCTTGTATGAAATCTCCCACACTTGGGGCACGTAGGTCTCCCCCGCCGCCGGGATCTCACCCCAGACGACCGGACCGACGAGACCTCCCGCCGTCCGAACCAGTGTCTCGAGTAATCGCCTCGCTCGTCGACCGTGCACCGATGGCGGTGCACTCGCGGAGGACCGAGCATATGACCGGATGGCCCCGATGACCCTTTCCCTGGAAATGATCTCCCCGAATGACCCATTGACCGGCCCCCGTCGCTACTTTCTTTTCGCATGAATCTTAAATTTCCCCGGCCTCTCGTGGCTCGAGCAAACCCCACGATCCTCCCATAGTTCATATCCGAGTGCAAAGCTGCCGTGGCGGCCTCATTCACTACCAAAGGGCTAAGGCCTTGAACAAACCGTCGAACCCGGCATCCATGGTCGACACTAAATGAGGAGCGTACTTGGACAACCTTACGAACTCCATGTGATACTTCCAAACACTCATACTGCCCTGTTTGAGAACCTCGAACTCAGTGGCACGGGCTGCCATTGCCTCAGCAGGTAAGAAGTGGTCCATAAATGCATCCACGAACTCATCCCATCTGGCCGAGGGCTCCCTTCCTCACGGGAATCCTCCCACATTTCGAACCATGAACGTGCCGCTCCCTTCAGCTTGTAAGAGGCCAACTCTACCCCCTCTATATCTGTAGCCTTCATCACTCTGAGGGTCTTGTATATCTCATCAAGGAATTCCCGTGGGTCAGCCTCTGGATCGGTGCCTGAAAATTCTGGAGGGGCCAATCGCAAGAACTGGTGGACTCTGGAGCTAGAGGAATCTCCCTGTCCGCCGGAGGATGCACGGGCATCATGGGATCTCTGGGCCTGGGCGGCCACTAACTGTGTTAACATATGAATGGCTCCCCTAAGATCTTCATTAGAGATACCAGAGCCCGAAGCGGGAACTGTATCTGAGTCAGGAACACTGGCAGGAGGAATGGTGGCATCCTCTGCCGCAGCTGGGATAGGGACACTTGGGTTTTGAACAGATGGGTCAGGCAAATTCGGGACTGGTGGGTCATTCTCTCCCACGGCATCGGGTACATGATTAACAGCTGCATTTGGGCCGGCATTGGCCCTAAGGCCGAGTCTAGCCTTCTTCTTAGGTGCCATATTCTGAAAATTTGGGAACAAGGCGCGAATTAGACATAGATATTTCCACATTGCACTTTACCGCACGATATAGATTAACAAAGAAGTAGGTAAATTCCTAAATGCCCGTGTAGCCCCCTACTTATATGATGTGGTCGACAACACACCTATAAGAAGGGCACTACTAGACACGGCTCCGAGACATCCTAGGACACTTTAAAACCTTAGGCTCTGATACCAAGTTTGTCACGCCCCAAAACGAGGGACATGACCGGCGCCTGACCGGGTTGCCCCAGTCAAGCGGACCTGGGTGCCTTTCATTCCCACGCGTTACCCCTGTGTTGATTGTTTCTCATTAATCAAATATCTTACTAACCATGAATGATTTCACATTAAACAAATAAAACCATACGAGTGATTCATTAACGAGTTTGCAGTTATTTTACAACGCCCGACATAACATAATGTATACATAAGACTGGAGTCCCACAATTTACGTGTCTACAGAGCCTCTAGGATACAAAAAAGGGAATACAATACTTGCCGGTAACAAGGCTCCGGCTATACCTTACAAAACCAAAATGAAATCTAAACCGAAGTGGCATGAACCACACAAGGCCCCGAGGAAGAAAGGGGCTCACCAAAACGGGCAGTGGAAGGAGAAGGATACTACTGCCGATGAGCTGAAGTGCCTGCTACTGATCCACCTACAATCATAACACGAATGTAGCGTCCCCGGCAAAAGGGACGTCAGTACACTTGAATTGTACTGGTATGTATGGACAAACTTCGTCCCAAGTAAACTCAAGCCATTAAATTACATCAACAATTAATTAAGCCAGCCCACCCATGTTTCCACATTTTCCTCATTTCAAATAATTCTCAACACAAAGCACTTTCTACGATCAACCAATTTAACAATAACCAATCAATCACATAAAGCACAAGTAGTCAAACAAAGGGGCAATCGGTGCCCCACAGGTTGCAAACTCTCCTGCCTGTCTCCTTTCACATTTTCACATTATTGATTTTTGTATCAATTTTCAATAGCGATTTCGATCGCTTTCCATCCTTATTTCCCCTGACCACCCTTATTACCTCGGCCACCCTTATCACCCCAACCCACACCTTATTTCCTCACGTTGCGGCGCGCAACACGACCCCGCCTTACAGTTTAAAACACAACAATTTCAAACAGTAGATAAGGTACTACACACAATTTCAACAAGTTCAAATAAGCAACTTGCACATTGTTTCATGTTCTCAATTTAACTTTCGGTTCATATTCTATACCACATCACTCATATTTCAACAACAACTTTGAGAATTTCGCACAATTTGTCAAATTAACATTAACCAAGCAATTTTCACACATATAGGCGACTTCACAAGAAGCAAAATTAGCCATACATACCTGGTGATGAGTTTTCTTCCTACTTTATGCTTACCCAAGATATCCTACTCTTGCCAACCTTGTTCTTGAAGACTCTTACTTCTACTCACTTCTTTTTACTAGAAATCAAGTTCAATAATCATGCATGAGTGTAAAAATTCTATTTTCAAAAGCTATTATATGCAAACCTCTCTTTACCCAATTAAAACTGAAAATCGAAGAAAATAGTTAGGGTTTTTACCTTGAAAAGATTGGGGAAGTTGAATCCTTGCCCTAAGATCCCTTGGAATTAAGATGGTTGGAACAATCTTTGAAGATGAAATATTTCTCTCTCTAAAAACCCTCCCTTCTCTCTCTAATTTTAGTAAGATGATATGATAAAATGAAGAAGAAAGGTGTTATATTAAAGAAGAGATCGGGTAAAAATGTTACAAAAATCTGGGCCGGGGCAAATCTGTGGTGCACTTTGCGACCGCAGAATCAACATGCGGTCCGCATAGTGACCGCAGAATGGCCTCAAAAATTACTCCAGCTCTGTTACGGAATGCGACCATTATGCAGTCCGCATTCCTGATCTGCGGTCGCAAAGTGGACCACAGATTCACTATGCGATCGCAATTTCGACCGCATTATTGACACGATTTTGGGAAACTCTCTGGAACGTTTTGCGGCAAGAATGCGGTCCGCATGTCAGGTTTGCGGTCGCATTCTTGACCGCAGATTTGAAACTTTTCGGAAAAATTAATTCTCTACATTTTTGAAACTTAAATCACTACCAAGAGTCCGAACCGCGGCTCGTAAGCTCGCCGTGAAGAATTCTACGCATTCCTAACACATTATTCGGACCATGACACCACAGCTACTAGATTTTATGCACAAAAATTTTACGGGGCCTTACAATATGTGAGATTTTGATCCGGCCGTCGGAATGGAATTTCGACAGTTGCAGTAGCTTCGTTAGGTGATTTTGGATATGTCTGCAAAATTTCAGGTCATTCGGACGTCATTTGGTTGGGTTTTTGATTGGATATTGGTTTCGGAAGTTTTAGTTGAAACTTAGGCTTAAATCCGCCTTGCTTTAACGATTTTCGTGTTTAAGGAAATATTTTTTATGATTGGAATAAGTTCGTATCGTGTTTTGGAGTAGGTTGGTAGTTTTTGTTGGGGCCTCGGGGTGAATCCGGGGGTCCACACGGACCATTTTTGGTTGAGTGGGAAGTCAGATTTTCTGTTGTCATAAGTGCAGGTATTTGTTCTCTGCGATCACAGGGGACCTGCTGCGATCGCATATAAGTCTTGGGGAAGGCTTCGTATTTTTTATCTGCGATCACATGGTCATGGCTGCGATCACATAGCATTTGTCAGTGAAGTAGTGCGATCGCATAAGAGGTTTGAGGGGTAGCATAATTTATACTATGCGATCGCATGAGGTAGGTCGCGATCACATAGGGTTGGAAGTTCAAGCACTGCGATCGCATATGGTTTAATGCGTTCGCATAGAGTAATTTTGAACTCCAAAAACTTTGTTCATTGTGATCGCATGCCAAGGGCTGCGATCGCATAGGGTTAAATCTGGGCGATAGAAGGGTTTTAAGGCAGAAATTTCAGTCGCGATTTTTGGACATATTCCTCCATTTTTTAGTACCTTGAGAGCTAAGTGACGGAATTTGAAGTGGATTTCATCGGGAAGTGATTGGAGGTAAGTCTCGTGGTCTTAATACATCATTTTATCGAAGAATCTTCTATTAATTCTATGAAATTGGGTATAAATTGAGGGAGTTAGGGCTTGAATTTTTGCTATGAAAAATCATGATGTGCCGACTCATTTGAAGTCCGATTTTAATAAATTTTATATGCACGGACTCGTGGCGAGATAAGAATTCTGAAAATACGACTTTCATAATTTTTTGAGAAGCGGGCCCGGGGCTCAGGTTTGGCAACTTCATGTTTTTGGGTGTTTTTCGAGTCCTTTCGATTGGGTTATGATTCATTAGCCTATTTTAATGTATTCTTATTTGTTTTGATCAGATTTGGCACCCGAGGAGGTTGATTTGCGAGCCAAGCGCAAGGCGAGCTAGGACTTTTGTCGGTTCGAGGTGAGTGGTAGTAATGAATGATATACTGAGGGTTTGAAATTCCGTATTTGCTATACAGTGCTATGCTGAGATGAAACACTCGTCATGTGACGAGCGTGGTGGTGGTGTGACTGGGGATTTGGACTTGGTCCCTCCCAATTGATAGTTCTACTATGTATTATGACTGAGATTTAGCTTATAACTATGTGATTGGGCTAGTAGCCATGTTTCGGGGCCTTGTGCCGATCTGTAGAATCTTAGGGAAGCCTGTTGAGCTAAATGACCCCTATACCATGTTGAACACATACTCTCAGCCGTATTGGTAGATGTATAGCATGACATGAACCAGTACGAGATGTGTACTCTAAGTGGGATTACCTAGGGTTGAACACCCTATTCTAGCTGAGTGAGCCCGAGAGGCTAAGTCTATAGTGACTGAGAGGGGTCGAGGACCCATAGTGAGAAAATGATATATATATCGGATCGGGCTGTACCCTGCAGCAGTATATACATGTATATGTATTGGACCGGACTGCACGCCGCAATATTATATATGTAATATATATGTGGATCGAACCACATGCCGAAGTACTATAGCGTTTGGGCTGAAGGAGCCCCTCCGGAGTCTGCACACACCCACAGTGAGTGCAGCTATATATTATTGGATCAGGCTGCGCACTGCAGCAGCATATCTATTATATTGGATCGGGTTGCACGCCACAGCACTATATATATTGGATCGGGCTACACGCTGCAGCATTATGAGTGAGGATCGGGCTGCACGCCGCAGCAAGGTTAGATTAGTGTTGGATCAATGTGGGACAGTAGTAGACTGGAACCAGACTTACTATTCTAGAGATGATTTGCATGTACAGTTATTCTTAGAACTGTTTAGTGTACATTCAGGTGTTCTTACTTTCAGTTATTATTTATTGATTACTATTCACTGAGTTGGAAGTACTCACTCTACTCCCTACACCTTGTGTGCAGATACAGGGATCCAGGAGGGTACCTGAGCTTTACACTGTTGTTTCTACTACCAGCTGAGGAGAGATCGAGGTAGCTGCCGGCGTCCGCAGGACCCGATCTCCCACTCATTCTTTTTATATCTTTTGTCATTCTAGTTAGACTTGGATTGTATAGGGTGTTCTCTTTCTGTTAGAGGCTCAGACTTGTGACACCGGATTCCTTGGGCTATATTACAGTTATTTCTATTTCTGTATTTTTATTATTGTTATAAAACAAGCTAGTTATCTTTAAATGGAACAATATTATTTAATAATTGAACTGGTGATCTGGAAAATGGTCGGGCTTGCCTAGCAATGTGTTAGGCGCCATCACAATCGAGGTTTGGGTCATGACAAATTTAGAGATGATCCAAAAATCAAGGTTGTATCCTTTTGTGTCTATTTTTCAAAAATGCAAACCATTTAGCATTTGAATATGTGTACAACAAGTTATGGCTGGTATATTATATGCTGTCTGGGAAGATGAAGAAGAAATTGTGTTGCACAGGGCTAACTTTGGTTGCTTATATCTCAAACTCTATAAGGACTTGGGAGATGACTGTCACGACCCAAATCCGTTCGTGATGGCACCCAACAATCAAGCTAGGCCAGCCAGACCAACAATTTACTCATTTCATCGAATACCAGTCCCAAATGGACAACCCAAGAAGAATATATGAGTTTAAGAACTCCAATAATAATAATAATGAACAAAATACCGACACTCCCAAAGATCCGGAGTCACAAGTCTAGAGCCTCTAACAAAACCCAACAGGAATAGAGAGTACTATATAGAAATACTCAAGTCTGAATACAAAATACAAATAACAACTGGAAAGGAGAGGAGAAGCTAGGTTCTGCGAACGTAGGCAGCTACCTCAGCAACTCGATATGACACTGCAAATGCTGGAAATGCCCGTCTACTGCTCCTGAGTACCTGAGTCTGCACACAAAAGGTGCAGGGAGTAGGGGTGAGTACTATGTACTCAGTGAGTAATAAATATATACAAGTAGCTGAAAATAAGAAATCCACGGAATACCACATAATGAAGCTAAACTATAGTTCGAATCTCCTACGAACTAGCATCAACTATACAATACAACTACCACAGAGTAATTCAACAAATAAAGATGCAATGCAAGCACATAACCGCTACGGGGTGTAGCCCGATCCAGTTTAACGTCGACG
The DNA here is from genome assembly GCA_032618575.1 of Nicotiana noctiflora. Lineage (NCBI taxonomy): Eukaryota > Viridiplantae > Streptophyta > Magnoliopsida > Solanales > Solanaceae > Nicotiana > Nicotiana noctiflora. The sequence goes on from JASVEL010009721.1 coordinate 41,582, forward strand.
ACGCTCACTGGGGGTGTGTACAGACTCCGGAGGGGCTCCTACAGCCCAAGCGCAATACTGCCTGCGGCGTGCAGCCCGATCCTCATATCAACCACTGCGGCGTGCAGCCCGATCCCATGCTCAGTCCACAATAAGCAATTAAGTCACAAAACAGTTCATTTTTCTTAATTCCACTTTTCAATTCATAATTTATGAAAAATACTTAAACTTTATTAAATTTGCAAAAATCCGGTGACTTAGCATTTCAAAAGTGTGATTTCAATTTCCAGGACTGAGATCAGTGATTTAAGCAATTATAGCTATCACATAAATATTGTCCTCTAAGGATGCTACAGATCGGCACAAGGCCCCAAACAAGGCTTACAGCCCACAAATATATCAAATACAGTGTATTTCCAACACTAACAACATATTATTCACATCCGGGATAGACCAAGTCTCAATCCCTAGTCACAATCAATCCCGCACCTGCAACGGTGTGCGAGCCATGCCCTACTAGCGTCACAATGTGCTAAGCCGGGGTTTCGAACCCTCAGGCTACCATATACACAAACTACTCACCTCTAGCCGGCGGTAGACTCGTCCGCGATGCCTTTTCCTTTGAAATTCGTTGCCTCGTGTGTAGAATCTAGTCAAATAACAATAATTATATCAAATACGGGTCAAAGAATCATAACCCACTTCAATTTACATGAAATTCGCATAAATACACCAAGTTGGTAAAACCCGACCCCGGGCCCACTACTTGGAAAATTCCGAAATTAGTACCAATGCGACCCTCATCTCGCCACGAGTCCGTGCATATAAAATTTATCAAAATCGGAGTTCAAATGGCCTCCCAAAACTCAAAATCCCGTTTTCAATATCTAGGCCACATTTCTTCAAGATTTCAACCCAATTTCATGAAGATTGATGTTAATTCTACCATAAAATGATGTTTTTGAGTCAAGAATCTTACCTCCGATGAATACCCAATGATTTCCCAGTGATTTCCTCGAGTTTTCTTCTCTCTAGGGCTTAAAATTGTGTTTTGGGTTAATGAACCCGTAACCCCTCTGTTCTGTGATTTAATTCACTGCCAGAGCAGTTTGCTCTACGCGATCGCGACTCGCCTCACGCGATCGCGATGTTCAAAAATCCGGCCTCACGCGATGATCGCGACTCGCCTCACACGATCGCGATATTCAAACATCCGGCTTCACGCGATCGCGTCTCTCTTCCTGCGATCGCGTAGCACAAATTTCCCTGGACCCCATTTCTCTTCTACGCGATCGCGTAGATGCTCATGCGATCGCGATGGCCACCCCGTTAACTCTACGCGATCGCGACTGGTGCTCCTGCGATCGCATTGGTCTAGCCCCTAACCTTACGCGATCGCGTCCCCCTCCCCGCGATCGCGGAGAGCAAAATCCTGCTGCATTTATGACAGCAACCAGCCTTCTCATTTTTCCCAAAAATGGTCCGTTTGGACCCCCGGATTCATCCCGAGACCCCCGGGACCCCAACGAAAACCACCAACATACTCCAAAACACGATACGAACTTGTTCCAATCATAAAAACACCATACTAAACATCAAAATCGCCATATACACACGAATTCAAGTCTAAGTTTCTTTAAAACGTTCAAAACTAACATTCAATCCAAAACCCGATCAAACGATGTCCGAATGACCTAAAAATTTGCAGACATATCCAAAATCACATAACGAAGCTACAAAAATTGTCGGAATTCCATTCCGACCCCCGGATCAAAATATCACCTACCATCCGGTTTTCGCCAAAAATCAACCTTCGCCAATTCAAGCCTAAAACTACACCGACCTCCGAATTCAATTCCGATTGCTCTCCTAAGTCATAAATGATCCCCCGGAACTAGTCGAATCATCAGAATCCGGTTCCGAGCACTCTAACTCAATAGTCAACTCTTGGTTGACTTCCTATATTCAAGCTTCCTTCAAACATGCTATTTGTTTCATTTTCAATCTAAATCACTCCTAACTCACCCGATATACTCCAATACTGATATAAAAGCATAAGATATGTAAATTCAAGGTAACAAGGTGGTAATTCCCGTAACGACGGGCCGAGTCGTTACATTCTCCCCAACTTAAACAAACGCTCGTCCGCGAGCGGGTTAAGAAACATACCTGGAGTATCAAACAAGTGTGGATATCTGCTCTGCATCTCCTGCTTGGTCTCCCAAGTTACTTCCTCCACGAGACGACCTCTCCACTGCACTTTCACTGAAGCTATGTCCTTGGATCTCAGCTTACGAACCCTGTCGACCCAAAATGGCTACTGGTTCCACATCATAAGTCAAATCCTCATCTAGCTGTATCGTGCTGAAGTCCAACACATGAGACGGGTCTCCGACATACTTCCGGAGCATGGATACATGGAACACCGGGTGAACTCCCGACAAACTGGGTGGCAAAGCAAGCATATAGGCCACCTCCCCATCTTTTCTAAGCACCTCAAAAGGTCCAATGAACCTTGGGCTCAACTTTCCTTTCTTTCCAAACCTCATAACGCCCTTCATAGGCGAAACCTTCAGCAACACCTTCTCACCTACTGAATAAGACACATCTCGGACCTTCCGATCCGCATAACTCTTCTGTCGCGACTGAGCTGTGCGTAGTCTCTCCTGAATTACCTTCACCTTGTCTAAGGCATCCTGAACTAACTCTGTCCCCAACAACCTAGCCTCGCCGGGCTCAAACCAACCGACTGGAGACCTACACCGCCTCCCATATAAAGCTTCATACGACGCCATCTGAATGCTGGACTGATAGCTATTATTATAAGAAAATTCCGCAAGAGGCAAATAATCAGCCCATGAACCACCGAAATCAATGACACAAGCACGCAACATGTCCTCCAATATCTGAATAGTACGCTCAGACTGTCCATCCGTCTGTGGATGAAATGCTGTGCTCAGCTCTACCCGTGAACCCAACTCTCGCTGAAATGTCCTCCAGAACTGAGAAGTGAACTGGGTACCTCTATCCGATATAATAGAAATGGGAACTCCATGCAATCTCACTATCTCACGGATGAATATCTCTGCCAACCGCTCTGAGGTATAGGTAGTACACACTGGGATGAAGTGAGCTGACTTGGTCAACCTATCCACCACCACCCAAACTGAATCAAACTTCCTCGCTGTCCGAGGGAATCCACTAACAAAGTCCATAGTAATCCTTTCCCACTTCCACTCAGGAATCTCAATACGCTGGAATACACCACCAGGTCTCTGATGCTCATACTTGACCTGCTGACAGTTTAGACACCGAGCCACATGGTTCACAATATCTTTCTTCATCTTTCTCCACCAATAATGCTGCTTCAAATCCTGATACATCTTCGCGGCTCCTGGATGAATAGAATACCGCGAGCTGTGGGCCTCTTCCAATATCAACTCACGAAGGCCATCAACATTGGGCACACATATCCGGCCCTGCATCCGCAATACACCATCACTATCAATAGTGACATCTCTAGCATCATCATGCTGAACTCTATCCTTAAGGACAAGTAAGTGTGGATCATCATACTGGCGCTCTCGAATACGATCATATAAAGAAGAACGAGCTACTACACAAGCCATCACCCGACTGGGCTCAGAAATATCCAGCCTCACCATTTGATTAGCTAACGCCTGAACATCAACTGCTAGGGGTCTCTCCCCAACTAGAATATACGCCAAACTGCCCATACTAATAGCCTTCCAGCTCAAAGCATCCGCCACTACATTGGCTTTCCCGGGATGCTACAAAATAGTAATATCATAGTCTTTAAGCAACTCAAGCCATCTCCGCTACCTCAAATTTAGATCTTTCTGCTTAAACAAATGCTGAAGGCTGCGGTGGTCCGTATATACATCACAAGATACACCATATAGGTAATGCCTCCAAATCTTCAAGGCATGAACAATAACAACTAACTCCAAATCATGAACAGGGTAGTTCTTCTCGTGGGGATTTAGCTTACGAGAAGCATATGCAATAACTCTACCCACATGCATCAACACACAACCGAGCCCAACTCTAGAAGCATCACAATACACCGTATATGACCTTGAGGCTGATGGCAACACAAGTACCCGAGCTGTGGTCAAAGCCTCCTTGAGCTTCTGGAAGCTCTCCTCACATTCCTCAGACCACACAAATGGAGCATTCTTCTGTGTCAACTTAGTCAACGGTGAAGCAATAGATGAGAAACCCTAAACAAACCGGCGATAATAGCCTGCCAAGCCGAGAAAACTCCGAATCTCTGTAGCTGAGGAAGGTCTGGGCCAATTCTGCACTGCCTCAACCTTCTGTGGATCAACCCGAATACCATCACTAGACACTACATGTCCCAGAAAACCCACAGTATCAAGCCATAACTCACACTTAGTGAATTTTGCATAAAGCTTCTCTTCTCTCAACCTCTGCAATACCACTCTCAAGTGTTGTGCATGCTCCTCCTGGCTGCGTGAATAAACCAGAATGTCATCAATAAACACAATCACAAAAGAATCAAGGTACGACCGAAATACACTATTCATCAAGTGCATGAATGCAGCCGGGGCATTAGTTAGCCCGAAAGACATCACCAGGAACTCGTAGTGCCCATATCGCGTCCTGAACGCTGTCTTCATAATATCTGAGTCCCTGATCTTCAACTGATGATAGCCCGATCGAAGATCAATCTTAGAAAATACACTAGCTCCCCGGAGCTGATCAAATAAGTCCTCAATACGAGGCAATGGGTATTTATTCTTCACTGTTACCTTGTTCAGCTGCCTGTAATCAATGGACATTCTCATTGTGCCATCTTTCTTCTTCACGAACAACACCGGTGCACCCCAGGGTGACACACTCGGATGAATGAAACCCTTATCTAAGAGTTCCTGAAGTTGTTCCTTCAATTCTTTTAACTCCGCCGGTGCCATGCGATAGGAAGGAATAGAAATGGGCTGAGTGCCCGACACCAAGTCAATACCAAAGTCAATATCTCTGTCAGGCGGCATGCCCGACAGGTCTGCTGGAAATACATCCGGAAACTCCCTCACAATGGGGACCGAATCAAGACTGGGTGTCTCAGCCTCAACATTTCTAATGAAGGCCAAATAAGATAAACAACCCTTGCCAATCATTCGTCGGGCCTTTATATAAGAAATCACCCTGTCGGACACATAATCAGTCAAGCCACGCCACTCGATCCTCGGATTACCTGGAATAGCTAGTGTGACTGTCTTGGCATGACAGTCCAGAATCGCACGGTAAGGAGATAGCCAATCCATGCCTAGAATTACATCGAAATCTACCATGCCCAGTAGTAATAGATCAACTCGGGTCTCCAGACCCCCAATAGTAATAATACAGGATCGATATACCTGATCCACAACAACAGTATCCCCTACTGGGGTAGACACATGTACGGGCAAAGCAAGAATACCACGGTCATACCCAAATGATGTGCAAAATAAGTAGAGACATAAGAATAGGTGGATCCGGGATCAAATAAGACAGAAGCATCCCTGTGGCAGACTGAGATAATACCTGTAATGACCGCATCTGAAGCACTAGCATCCTTCCTATCCGGAAGAGCATAGAAACGAGCCTGGCCTCCACCAGTACGATCCTCACCCCTAGGGCGACCTCTGGATACCTGGCCACCAGCCCTAGCCGACTGTGCTGGCGCTGAAGAAACAGGAGTAGAAGACGAAGGCTGATCCCTCTGCTGAGACCGCTTACGAAGCCACTGAGGACACTCTCTCCTGATATGGCCCAAGTCACCGCACTCAAAACAACGGCCTGAAGATGGAAGAAGGGGTTGCTGAGGACCCCTCGCTACAGATGAACCCTGTGCTGAGGAAGCAGGAGCAGAGCTCTGAGCTGGAAGAGCACTCAGTGCAGGCTGACTCTGCTGACGGCTCTGCTGACCCTGATAAATCTGATGGCCCTGACGACCACGATCTGATGAAACCCCACTGGACTCTACACGTCCAGACTGATGAGACCTGAAAGAACGACCCCTGCTATGCTGAGGTTGGCCCCTAGACGGAGCACCACTGTAGCTGCCAGAACCACGAGGCCGCTTAGCCTCTCTCTCCTCCCGCTCTCTACGGCGATCTGTCTCAATATGATGGGCAGCATCAACCACCTCCTCAAAGGTAACTGTCGAAACTCTCTCCCTGGTCATCAATATGCGGATGGGATAAATAAGGCCATCAATAAATCTCCGAATCCTCTCTCTGTCCGTAGGAACCATCCACATGGCATGACGGGCCAACTGTGTGAATCTCATCTCATACTGATTAACCGTCATATCTCCCTGCTTCAACCACTCGAACTGACTTCGCAGCTCCTCTCTCTGAGACTGAGGCACGTACTTCTCCAAAAATACCGTGGAGAACTGCTGCCAAGTGAGGGGCACTGCCCCAGTGGGCCTACGCCTATTGAAATCCTCCCACCACTGGAATGTTGCACCCGTGAACTGAAAAGTGGTGAATGAAACACCGCTGGACTCTAGAATACCCACGGTGCGAAGCATGCGCTTGTCACACCTCCTTTTTCCGGACATAAAGTAATGTACCACTGTTTAATATTACACCCCGAAAGGGATATAATAATAATCAGTGAAGGAGTTTTTCCACTTAAAGGACAGTCGGAATGGGATCAATTTATTTAATTTTTTTCATAGTCGCCACTTGGGAAAATAATGGTGTCCCAAGTCACTGGTTTAATCCCGAACCGAGGAAATTTATGACTCGTAATACAGTCTGCGAAACTAGAAATCTGGATAAGGAATTCTGTTAAACCGGGAGAAGGTGTTAGGCACTCCCGGATTCCGTGGTTTTAGCACGGTCGCTCAACTGCAATTTTTGCTTTTATCTGATTTCTTTATATATTTTAATTATGTGCTTTTAATGTTCCGCTTTTCAATTTTAGAAGAATTGCGACGTCACGAAAACACATTTCGAGTCACACCGCAACCGGTACGCCTGTGACTTTAATGTATTTCAGTTTCGCCGAGAGTAAGATTTGGGTCACATAAAGTCACACCCGTGTTTAGGAAAGTATTTTATTAAAGTCGTGCCTAAAGATTCTCCGTCTTTATTAGCTTTGGGAAAGACCATGAAATTTACTAAAACGGTCCTACCAAATCTACATGTTTCACAACAATTATTTGAGGGCCCCGCAATTGTGTATTATTTGGCGAGACTCAACCCATTTCTTATTTAAAGTCCACCCTAAAGTATTCTATATTTTTCTATTGGTTTTGCCGCTACAACGAAGAAAGAACTCTAATTGATTTGTCGTTGGACTAAGGTAAATACCCATTGGGCCTAGATTCATATCTTTAACATATTATCCGGTTTAAAATATTTAATAGCCAACAAATTTATACGATTGATTTCCCTTTTAAGAGTGAAACAATTAACAGGATTGATTCGAAAAAACTACGATTAAAACGATTTTAACAGTAAGGCCATTAATCTAACATATCTCAACCGAAATTCAAATGGTTATCATGATTCGAACAAGTTAATGGGCATATAGTTAAAGATAATCATCCTCTACCTTTAAAGTGCAGAGTATTATATCATTTTTATTTTTAGAATGTGATTACGTATTTCTAATCTCATCTTCAACCAAATTTTAACGACAAATTCAATGTGCCTATTGAATCTTTAAGCAGTTCAAATGAAATGATAACATTGGCTACATAACAATATCTTTCAAAATGAATATCCTGGTTGGCATAATTTCTAAATCCATGTAATCTACCTAATATTTAAAAGATATACACTATATGAAAACTCACTAATCCATTAACAGTCTTAAAGTGTAAAGTATTAAAAATTGTATAATTACAAAATTAAAGATAACAGCTAATGAACTGCTGGCCTAAATTCCGTATTGAATATCTAGTTTTAAGCCCAAAATCAAAGTCAATTATCATGAAAACCTACTAAACACATTGTACTTAAAATGAGAATCACATGATTAATCAATTGTCTGCTTCATTCCATTGCTAATCTGAGAGATACAAAGCAGATACCTGGACAATGGAAATAGAAGTAGAAGAAGGGATCAGCAGCAGTAGAACAACAACAACAGCAGCAAAATACAACAACAGCAGCAGCAATATACAACAACAGCAGAAACAATTTCCTCCAGAATACCCTTTCAAACGACAACAGACCCCAATGTATTTGAACTTAAACACTTAAACTCTCAGTCTGTTTTCTCTGTATGTGTGTCTGTGTGTATCAGTGTGTATTTTGTGTATTTGTGTGAGTTTCTGTGAGTGTATCTGTATGTGTGTGTTCTGCCAAATGATCTCAATGTCTATGTGTGCGCAGTGTTTTCCAGAGAATGTTCTGTATGTGTATTAGTGTCCTTTGCCAATGATGTCTCTGTTCTCCTTTATAGGCATCAACAGATCCAGCAACCCCTTTTTTAATCAATTCTAAATCTGTCCAGCTACTACATCCTTCTGTACTTCCACTCAAAACATTATTCAAACTTGATTTATTCATTTTAAACCCTAAAGTTGAATTCTAAATGGAATGTCAAGCTGCCTTACAGATTCCATTATCTCTTCCATGTGCAATGCATCACTTTGCACCCTTGAATATTATTTTTCTTCAGATTTCTAAACCAAACTCAAACAACTAATACCCAAATCCAATGCCAATCCTATTCATTATCACAACAACTAGAAACTTACAACCAAACACAGTGTTGAATCAAAATAGCAAAATCTGAAATCTGTTCCAATGTTCGAACCTAACAAAACTAATCGACAACCTTCAATCAGTCGAATAACAACACGTGCAATCGATAACAAACCAAGCGCAAAGATAGTAATTCACAAACTCTCGGCCAAATTAATCAAAAAGTGAAGAATTAGCTATTCGACGAAATATCGAATCGAATTCCTATCTTATAACTACGTCATTTATAACAAACAATCAGAAGCAAACAAATCGACCAAATAAAAGGTCCCAAGTAGATGAAGAAAAACCAAAAATTTTTGGAAATATTCAAAAATCAACAACAAACGCCAACTACAAAACGATTAAACTAAAGCGATGAATATAATTAAAAAAGAACAGAAAAGGAAAAGAAAATACCTTGAAACAAAAATGGAGAACTCGGCCGACTTGGTCTTCGGCATTCGAGGTCGAAAGGACCTTAATAGAAATGTTTTCCAAGTGAAAACATATCAATTAAGGTCTATTAGACCTCAATTCAATAAAATCCGACGAAGAAAATCTCCAATTTGAATTTAGGGTTCTTAACATACGGATTTGGGGCTTGACGATTTCCGGTTAGATTCGAACAAAAATAGAGTTGGTTACGGTATGAGGGAAGCCTAGGGATGCTATGGTGTGAGTTTGGGGCCGGTTGGGGTAGATTCAAGTTTTGCTCGAATCTTCAAACAAAGATTCGAGGAGACCCAGGGTGATTCGAGGGAAACGCTTTGCGGATTCGTGTTCAGGATGGTTGGGAGGTTCTACGGTGTTAAAATGGTGCTGTTTGGACCACCGAAACCGCCGTGAGGCGATTTCCGGTGGCGGAGCACGGCGGCAGCGACGGCGTTATGTTTGTTCTCTGAGGGAGATGAAAAATGGAAGTGAATTAGGGTTTGGGGGGGGGGGGATTTTGGGTAATTGAAAATGAGGTAATTAATCTCAACCGTTAGATTAAAAAATCTAACGGCTGTAATCAATTTGTGGGATAAAATGGGGCTGGGGCAGACGGGTCAGGGGTTAATTGTTGGGCCTGGTCTTGGGTTTAATGGTATGGCCCAGTTCCAATTTCCTTTTCTTTTATTTGATTTTGTTTTCCTTATCTCTTTAATTTTCTAATTAAAACAAAAATTTCTAATTACACTACAAAAATCAATTAAATTATAAGAAATACTAATTAAGTTATATTAACAATTAACACACTCAATTTTAAACATAAATTAAATATAAATCACACAATTGGGACATTAAATACTAGAAAAGCAAAAAATACATATTTTGTGATTTTTTTTATTTTGTAAAATAAACTTAAACTACTCCTAATTGCAAAGTTAGATCAAAATGTAAATATGACCTATTTTTGTATTTTTATTAATTTAAACACATATAATCATGCATATACAAATGCAAACAATTACCAAAAATAACACGAAAATTCACAAAATACACAACGTAAAAAATAGACAATTTTTGTTTTGATTTTGTGGGAGTAATTCATGTTAGGCAAAAATCACGTGCTCACAGCGCTGACATCTGTCAAGAAAACCCTGGGCGTCCTCGCCCTCAGCACCGCTGAATGTCGGAGGCTGTAGCCTCTCAAATCTCTCCAAACGACGTTGCTCATCGTCGGGCATAACTGGCTAAAAGGGAATCACAGGTCATTGTAGTTCGGGAAGTTTTGGTAGCTGGTACTACCATGACTGTCGTGATCTTGCTGTTACTGCTGTTGCTGCTGTTGCCACTGCTCAACTGATCTCCTTATTACACCGTACTAAACAACAAAAAATAAGAAGCTAGACTAAGTTACAGTATTGCAAATTCTTATCTATCTTTTCAGCTTGATCTTGTCATGTTCATTGCCATCTCGCTGGTTCTGATGTTTCTTCACATGCTTCTTCTCTTCTGACAATTGTTATTTCGGCCTATCTTGATTGCCGAACTCCGACCATTGGTCCACTCCTTGTGATCTTCGAACTATTCTCCTTCGAAGTTCGAATCTATCTTTCCGATCCTTGTTGCCTTCCTTCCGATTATGAACTTGGATTCATGCTGGGGATTTCCATTACATTCTGTCACTTTCTGATTCTTCACTTTCCTTATCAAATCTTAGAAAATGAGACGTCGTTCTGCTTTTCCGCTGGGCTTTTGACTTTATCGACACACTCTAATCATAAATCGCCACTCCATTCTTCAGGCGGGCTCCCTGACTTCCACTATATCTTCAAAACTAAATCGCCACTCCATTCTTCAAGCGGGCTCCCTGACTTCAACTACAACTTCAAAATTAAATCGCCACTCCATTCTTCAGGCGGGCTCCCCGACTTCAACTACAACTTCAAAATAAATCGCCACTCCATTCTTCAGGCGGGCTCCCCGACTTCAACTTACAACTTCAAAACTAAATCGCCACTCCATTCTTCAGGCGGGCTCCCCGACTTCAACTACAATTTCAAAATAAATCGCCACTCCATTCTTCGGGCGGGCTCCCTGACTTCAACTCATAACTTCAAAACTAAATCGCCACTCCATTCTTCAGGGCGGGCTCCCTGAATTCAACTCATAAACTTCTAAACTAGATCGCCACTCCATTCTTCAGCGGGCTCCCCGACTTCAACTACAACTTCGAAATTAAATCGCCACTCCATTCTTCAAGCGTGCTCCCCGACTTCAACTACAACTTCAAAATAAATCGCCACTCCATTCTTCGGGCGGGTGCTCCCTGACTTCAACTACAACTTCAAAACTAAATTGCCACTCCATTCTTCATGCGGGCTCCCTGACTTCCATAACAACTTTCGAAAATAAATCGCCACTCCATTCTTCAGGCGGGCTCCCCGACTTCAACTACAATTTCAAAACTAAATCGCCACTCCATTCTTCAAGCGGGCTCCCCGACTTCAACTACAACTTCAAAATAAATCGCCACTCCATTCTTCAAGGGCGGGCTCCCCGACTTCAACTTACAACTTCAAAACTAAATCGCCACTCCATTCTTCAGGGCGGGCTCCCCGACTTCAACTACAACTTCAAAATAAATCGCCACTCCATTCTTCAGCGGGCTCCCCGACTTCAACTACAACTTCAAAACTAAATCGCCACTCCATTCTTCAGAGATCTCCCTGACTTCAACTTACAACTTTAAAACTAAATCGCCACTCCATTCTTCGGCGGGCTCCCTGACTTCAATTACAACTCACTAACTCCATCCTATCCATATCGCCTTCCTTTGCTTCATGTACCATTTTCTTCTTCCCTGCATCGTCTCTTGGGCCACCTTTTCTTCCGAATTACCTTGTTTTGGAATTGCTTTCTTCCTGGATCGTGTTATTTTCCTTTGACTGCCTGGGGATATCCTTGGAACTGTTTACTTACCTGCTGGAGATAATGCTGCCGGGGAAGTATTCTTTATTTCCTCTTTTTCTACTTCCTTCAACCTTTATTCTCTCCCGGGCTCGCTGGGGGTTGAATTTTCATTGACTGAGGATTACCCTGGCAGGGACTCCCTTTTCCCTTTTCCTCTATCCCAACCTCCTTCGGGACTTGCGCTTTGCTTCCTTGAAAAACTTATGGTATATAATGTTGTTGGGGAAAACTCGAAGATCATTGTTTCATTTCTCCAAGAACTGCTGGGGATAATACTAGGCTTAAAGATCACTTCCTCGTGTTGTTTGGCCTCTTTCAAAACTATTCTGCTTGAAACTGGTATTTCCCAAAATCTTGCGTTGTTTTCTATCCTTATCCACCGGGTATTTGCTTTCAAGAAAATTTTAGCAATGGGAGAAAATTTTCTGCCCCAGTTTGATAACCTTCTACGTGGCATGCTTTTCTGCCGACGAACCCTCTTTTCCTGCTTTAAATCAAAGAAAAATTGTTAGTTTCAAAATGCCGTGAGTGGTCATGCCGCTCTTGCTGGGGCAATTTTCCTTTTCTCTTTAAGCTGTTTTGCCTTCCTCGAACTTTGGGGACGATGTTGATACTTGCTGGTGGATGGTGCTCTTTCCACAAGATCTCTTATCTTTCCTTTTTATTCCAAACTTCAGTGTGGTCCGACCCTCTTAGTCGGTGATCTGTTGTGAGAAACTATCTTTCGGATGTGTAATATGTGTCCACCCTACTCCGTAATTCCTGTGAACCTTCCAACCAACCTGTCGTTCCAATCTTAATATCGGAGCGACTTTTGCCTTATTGCCTTGTTCTATGCCTATTCATCTTAATTGTACTGCTTTGGGAGACTTGGTAGTAATCTTTGAAAAGTCAATTTTCGACATAAACATAAAAAATCTTTAAAGAGAAAGAGAAAAATGATAGATAAAAATGAAATACAGAGTGCGGACCGCAAAAAGACAAAAAGGGAAAATTTTTCTGAACTTCAAATTGGGGAAAACTTATCTGAATGTATAACTGATCCATTGGTTATGTCGTGCCTTCGAGATTAATCCACCCAGTCTATTTATGTCAATCACTTTTCTGACGGCTACGTTTTGCTAGAAGCAAACGAATATCCCAACCTTGTCTCATGCAGACACCTTGGAACCATCTCGCCTTGTCACCTCATAGTGCCCTTCAAAGGGTTTTCACTAATGAGATTCTCTCATTTCTCTCGATCTCCCGTCGCCTTAGGGTGCCTGTAAAGGTTTTCACCGTAAGACTCTCTCATTTTATTTCTATTAGCTTTCTTCGCCTTAAGGTGCCGGGTTTTCACCGTTAAGACTCTCTCATTTCGCTTTCTTTCCATGCGGTGGGTTGGGGTATTATCCATGAAATTTCCTCTAAAGGGCTATCCCTTTTCACCTTGTGAGTCCTAGATTCAGTCGAGGATTGAAGTGTCATTCGTAGTTTTCATTCGCATGACTTGGCATTTCTCCAATACTGATCAAGAGGTCTTTTTGGTCATTAATGTGGTTTTTGTGCGTGAGGCTAAAGAAAAGGAGTTTAATCTCAACGGTTAACCCATTACAACTTTCGAAATCCACATTATCTTTTCAAATGAAACAATGACTTCTGCCCCAGTTTTGTTGCTTGGGGAATCTTTGAATTTTTATTTTATTATGACCGAGCCGTGTGGCGCCTACGTATCCTTCTTGAGGAATCAGGTCGAACGTAGTTCACTTTTTCTTGTGTCTCTTCTCTGTTTCTTTTCCTATTTTGTTATGCATCTTCCTTGATGATTCCGAAAGAGGGTATATGAAAGAATAATTAAGGCTCAAAGGGGAAAACAAGGGTTAAAGTGTTTGGGTAGTAGAAAATTGCCTCTGTCATTTCATTCTCCGAAAAATGCCAAATACAAACAAACGAAACCAAACGTTAACAAATACATTAAAGAATTACACATAATATCTCTTGACTGCATCAGAATTGATAGCCATATCGGTGCACCTTCCCTCAATATCAGTTAGACATAGAGCGTCGTTGGATAATACCCTAGTCACAACAAATGGTCCCTGCCAATTTGGAGCGAACTTGCCTTTCGCCTCGGCCTGATGTGGTAGATCTCTCTTCAACACATGTTGTCCCACTTCAAATTTCCCGGGACGTACCTTCTTGTTATATGCTCTTGCCATTCTCTTTTGATACAATTGGCCATGACATACTGCTGTCAATCTCTTTTCATCGATCAAGTTCAATTGCTCCAATCGGGTTTTGACCCACTCATCGTAGTCAATCTCAGCTTCAACGACAATTCGGAGGGATGGAATTTTAGCTTCTGCTGGTATTACTGCTTCAGTCCCGTACACCAACAAGTAAGGAGTTGCACCTACCGAAGTCCGGACGGTAGTGCGATAACCCAACAGTGCGAATGGTAACTTTTCATGCCATTGCCTAGACCCTTCTACCATCTTCCTCAATATCTTCTTAATATTCTTGTTTGTTGCCTCAACTGCACCATTTGCTTTGGGACGATATGGTGTGGAATTTCGGTGTGTAATCTTGAACTGTTGACATACCTCTTTCATCAATCCGCTGTTAAGATTGGCACCGTTATCCGTGATGATTATCTTTGGAATTCCAAACCTGCAGATGATGTGGGAATGTACGAAGTCCACCACCGCCTTCTTGGTCACTGATTTGAAGGTTTTGGCCTCCACCCACTTGGTAAAATAATCGATCGTTAGCAGAATGAACCTATGACCATTGGAAGCCGCAGGTTCTATAGGTCCAATAACATCCATACCCCATGCAACAAACGGCCACGGTGCTGACATTGTATGCAACTCGGTTGGTGGAGAATGAATCAAATCTCCGTGTATCTGACACTGATGGCATCTTCGCACGAAACTTATACAATCACGCTCCATAGTGAGCCGGGAATATCCTGCTCGAAGAATCTTCTTTGCCAATACATACCCGCTCATGTGTGGTCCACAAACTCCCGAGTGTATCTCTGTCATCACTGTTGCGGCTTGACCCGCATCTATACATCTCAACAATCCCAAATCCGGGGTTCTTTTGTACAACACCCCTCCACTAAGGAAAAATCCGTTTGCCAATCGCCGAATAGCTCTCTTTTGATCTCCAGTTGCCTGCTCTGGGTATATTCCTAACCTGAGGTATTCTTTGACGTCATGAAACCATGGCTCACCATCCATCTCTTCCTCTATCATATTGCAATAAGCATGCTTATTCCGGATCTGAATATGTAATGGATCAACACGAACCTTGTCCGGGTGATGTAGCATCGACGCTAAAGTAGCCAACGCATCGGCAACCTCATTATGCATCCTTGGGATGTGCCTGAATTCTACCGATCGAAAGCGTTTGGTCAAATCATGCAAACACTGACGATATGGGATAAGCTTCAAATCTCTGGTTTCCCATTCTCCCTGAATCTGATGTACCAGAAGGTCCGAGTCCCCCAAGACCAAGACGTTCTGTACATCCATGTCTACCGCTAATCGCAACCCTAAAATGCATGCCTCATACTCACCCATATTGTTGGTACAATTAAAACGCAGTTGAGCAATAACAGGATAATGATGTCCCATTTCAGAGATAAGCACAGCCCCTATTCCGACTCCTTTTGCGTTCGCCGCTCCGTCGAAGAAAAGCTTCCACCCCGGATCCTCAGTTAATTCTAACCCATCAATTTGCAATACTTCTTCGTCCGGAAAATACGTCCTCAAAGGTTCGTATCCGTCATCGACAGGATTCTCAGCTAAGTGATCGGCTAGGGCTTGGGCTTTCATAGCCGTCCTTGTCACATATATGATGTCGAACTCTGTAAGTAATATTTGCCATTTTGCTAACCTCCCTGTAGGCATAGGTTTCTGGAAAATATACTTCAACGGATCCAAACGCGAAATGAGGTAAGTGGTGTAAGAAGACAAATAATGTTTCAGCTTTTGGGCTACCCAAGTCAAAGCACAACAGGTCTTTTCCAAATGAGTGTACTTAACCTCGTGGACCGTGAATTTCTTACTGAGATAGTAAATGGCCGTTCCTTCTTGCCAGTAAGATCATGCTGCCCCAGTACGCAGCCAAACGAATTCTCCAAAACCGTTAGATAAAGAATCGGGGGTCTACCCGGTTCAGGCGGAACTAGTACGGGTGGGTTTGACAGATACCCTTTGATTTGGTCAAACGCTTCCTGACATTCTGTCGTCCATTCTATCGCAGCGTCTTTCTTCAACAGATGGAATATGGGTTCACAGGTTGTTGTAAGCTGAGCAATAAACCTACCGATGTAATTTAACCTTCCCAACAAACTCATTACCTCTGTTTTATTCTTTGGCGGGGGTAGCTCCTGAATGGACTTGATTTTGGATGGCTCCAACTCAGTGCCCCGTCGGCTAACATTGAATCCTAGCAACTTCCTTGACGGAACTCCAAATGCACATTTGGTCGGATTAAGCTTGATATCATATCTTCGAAGTCTTTGGAAAAACTTCCTGAGATCGGCAATGTGGTCTTCTTGACGTCTAGATTTTATGATCACATCATCCACGTACACTTCAATTTCTTTGTGTATCATGTCATGAAATACCGTAGTCATCGCCCTCATGTATGTTGCCCCTGCGTTCTTCAGACCGAATGGCATCACCCGGTAGCAATAAGTTCCCTATGGCGTGATAAAAGTTGTCTTCTCCGCGTCCTCTTCATCCATTAGGATTTGATGATATCCTGCATAGTAGTCCACAAAGGATCCGATCTCACGCCCGGCACAATTATCAATCAAGATATGGATATTGGGAAGCGGGAAATTATCCTTAGGGCTCGCCTTGTTGAGATTGCGGTAGTCCACACATACTCTGATCTTCCCGTCTTTCTTTGGCACCGGTACTACGTTAGCCAACCAATCGGGGTATCGAGTGACACGAATGACTTTCGCCTGCAACTGCTTGGTTACTTCCTCCTTGATCTTTACACTCATCTCTGTCTTAAATTTCCGCAGTTTTTGCTTGACGGGAGGATATGCCGGATCAGTGGGTAATTTGTGAACCACTAGATCAGTGCTGAGTCCCGGCATGTCGTCGTACGACCATGCGAAAATGTCTTTAAACTCCATGAGTGTTTTGATCAACTCTTCTCTCAGGTTGGGTTCGATATGGACGCTTATTCTGGTTTCTTTAACATCATTCATATCCCCCAGATTAACTGCCTCAGTATCATTCAAGTTGGGTTTGGGCTTTTCCTCGAAGTGACTTAATTCTTCGCCGATTTCTTCTACGGCTTCATCATCGCCGTATTCTGATTCACTCTCGTCACTTCTTATTTCATGCATTATTATTTCCAAACCAGATTGACTTTCTAGACTGGGTTGATTAATCTTTAAGCACGCCATATCATTAAGATCGGTTGAAAGAAAGCTGCTCAGAAAAGTAAAAAGAAGGAAAATAAACAAAATTAGAAACAAAGGGAACAAAATTTCATTAAATGGGAACAATACAATGAAAAACAAGCTTGCACACTCAAACGAACTAAAACTAATGGATTTTATTCCGGGGACAACCCCAACACAAAATTTCGAAAGAAAACAATCCAAAACAAACTACCAAGACTCCTTCCGGACAGGGAGAGGAGTAGCCTTCCAATTATTCAACTTTGCTTTCGATCCCACAAACTGTATCTCGGCATGGCCGGATCCTTCGCCATCCTCTAACATGCATACATCTGCGAATAGGTCCTCGAACTTTCTTAAGAACTCTTGGTCTGGCCTAACCATAGGATCGGGAACCTTTGTCGTCGGATGTCCTCTTACTCCAGACCTGACGAATGATTGGGAAAGGCGTGGAACAGGCTTCGGGAGCACCCATGTCTTCTGCTTATTCCTCTTGGCTCGCTGGATGTCCTCTGATGTTGGCTTGAATCCCAAGCCGAAGGTTCCCACATTTTCGACCACGGATACCGGTTGTATGATTCCTTGCAGAGATGCACCTAAACCTTTGCCGGGTACGAAACCGTTTCTCAGCATTTCATGAGCCACCATGACGTCTGCAGTAATTATTCTGTCATTGGGAATGCATTCCCCTTCTGGAACTCGGTTGGCGGATACCACATCGCAGATCTGGTATACCCATGGCCCAACATCCTCTTCCGTCTCAACGAAGGGGACGATGGTGCCTGGTTGTAGATCATTCTCTCCATGGACTACGATCTCCCGTTGGTCCCACTCAAACTTGACTAGTTGGTGTAGGCTGGATGGAACCGCTTTTGCGGCATGGATCCACGGTCGCCCTATCAGAAGGTTATATGACACTACCATGTCCAGCACCTGGAATTCCATGGTGAACTCCACTGGTCCGATTGTCAAGATTAACATTATGTCCCCGACCGATGCCTTGCCTCCTCCATCGAACCCTCGGACTCATATGATGTTCTTGCGTACCCTGCCGATATCCACTTTCAACTTGTTTAGTGTAGAGAGAGGACAAATGTTCGCACCGGACCCATTGTCGACTAGGACTTTGGTAACCACCGACTCTTCACACTTTACCGTAAGATATAAAGCCTTGTTGTGCTCGGTGCCTTCCTCATGCAACTCATCATCGGTGAAGGTGATCCGGTTCGCTTCGAAGATCCTATTGGTGATCTTTTCCAAATGACTCACAGAGATTTTATCAGGTACATGGGCCTCATTTAAAACTTTCATCAAAGCTTGTCGATGTTCTTTAGAATGTATCAGCAAGGACAGCAATGAGATTTGCGCAGGAGTCTTCTTCAGCTGTTCTAGGACATAATAATCATGCATCTTCATCTTTTTCAGGAATTCCTCTGCCTCTTCGTCAGTTACCGGCTTTTTTAGTGTTGCCGGAGTAGTCTTCCTTAATTCCGCAGGGGCAAAACATCTCCCTGAGCGGGTCAAACCTTGCGCTTCGCAAACTTCCTCTTTAACTTCTTTTCCTTTATAAATTGTCGTGACCCGATCATAATTCTATGGAATAGCTTTGCTATCAGCTATCGTCAACTGTATTGCTGGCTTGATGATGAAAGGATCCACTCGAACACCCGCTACAGTCAAGACGGGTTTGGTTGTTGCTCCTGGTACAACTATTTTTACTCCCTCTGGCCTCATAGGCACTTTGTTCACACTTCCCTTTTCTGCTTCCAACCCCTCTTGTACGTCCTTCTTGCAGATGAGTGACTCATCAAGGCTTGGCCCCTTTTTCATTCCCACCCCACTAGACTTGATCATCATTACAGTCTGAGGTTTTCTCCCTTTCCTTCTTCTACCCGCACCAACTCGATCATGTTGGTCTCACGATGAGTTGGAAGTGGATTTTGGTTGATGTTGGGCTCCGCTGGAGTCTGGACCTCAATTCGGCGAGTGTCGATGAGTTCCTGGATAGCTGTTTTCAACCTCCAACACTTTTCTGTGTCGTGCCCCGGACATCCTGAGCAGTATGCACAATTTATTGAATGATCCAGATTCTTTGGAAGAGGGTTTAGTAGCTTAGCCTCGACCGGATTTAGCAACCCTACTTGCTTCAAACGGTGGAACAAACTGGTGTAAGACTCTCCCAAGGGAGTGAAAGTCTTCGTCCTTGGTGCTCTGTCGTTCTTGAAGGCTTGATTCGGACGAAAGCCCGCACCCGTGGGGTTTCTATAGGCTCTTGGGGGTGGGTAATTATTCTGTGGATTTGGCGCACGCCATGGTGCCTGGACGGGAGGTGGAGCATATGATTGGGCATGATGGACAGTGAAGTGAGCATCTGGTGTTGGGTAATAGTGTTGTGGATGGCTGTATGGATTGTGAGAGTAATTTTGTTGCTGGGGCTGTGGCGAATTATACTGGGGTGCAGGGCCTCTGTTCCTGAACCATGCTCTGGAATCAACTGCCGCGACCTCTTCTTTCCTCTTTTTCCCAAGCACCCCTCCGGTGCTACTTTGAATAGCTTGAGTGGTGGCTTTCAACGCTGCATAACTCATGATCTTGTTAGCTTTCAAGCCTTCCTCGATCATAGCCCCCATCTTTATCACCTCAGTGAATGACTTACCCACGGACGTCACCAGATGTCCGAAATAGGTTGGCTCCAGTGTCTGTAGGAAGTAATCCACCATTTCATTTTCTCTCATCGGCGGATCTACCCTCGCTGCCTGTTCCCTCCAGTGGAAACCAAATTCTCTAAAACTTTCGGTGGGTTTCTTCTCTAACTTTAGCAATGATAAGCGATCGGGATTATTTCAAGATTATACTGGAACTGGCCAATGAATGCTTGAGCCAAGTCATCCCATGTAAACCATCTGCTGGGATCCTGCCTAGTGTACCACTCTAGTGCAGACCCCCCAAACTCTGACCGAAGTAAGCTATCAGAATCTCATCTCGCCCTCCGGCTCCTCGCATTTTACTACAAAAACCTCGAAGATGGGCTACTGGGTCACCATGCCCTTCGTATAAGTCAAACTTGGGCGTTTTGAACCCGGCCGGCAACTGTACATCTGGGAATGGACATAGATCTTTGTAAGCGACACTGACCTGGTTGCCCAAACCATGCATATTCCTGAAGGACTGCTCCAGGCTTTTAACCTTTCGTATAACTTCCTCATGCTCCGAACTTTTGACGTGCTTTTCCGGTTCTGCCGTGTTATCCCACTGAGGGGTGTGTGAATGCGGTTCAGGAGCTTTAAAGGTAGGCTCAAGAGAATAACAATGATTGTCATGGATTTGAAAAAGCGGCTCACTGGACGACTTTTGTAAAGTAGCAGGTGGAGGTGCCACAAAAACAGGGGTAACCGGGGGAGGAAGATTTTGCCTGGCTGGTGAAACCGGGGATGTATATGGGTTTTCCCCTTGATAATAAGGATAGATTGGTGCACTTGTCGAGGGGTCAATGGGCGGACGCTCTGGTGCTGGTGGAAGAGTAGGAAGGTTTGGTGATGATTGTCCCCTAGCCCAGGCTAGGTGCATCTCTGTCATTTGCTGTCTCAACCGGTCCACTTCTTCTTTCATGATTTGTATCTCTGTTTTCTCCCCATCGATACTTTTGCCGGAACTAGACATGCTTGCCGGAATTGGACCTTTTGATCTGGTATGGTAAGGGTGATCGGCCAGTATACTCTGTCAAGTCAACTGCTAAACTTTTCTGGAAATGCAACAAACTTGTTAGCTCACTGATTTTAACAGGCATGTTATCGCACGTTTGGATGCAATGTACCTAATCAATTAACCATTTCTACATGTATTCCTCGCATGCGTCATTCCAGCTTTTCTTTTTCTTATCCTTAAAAACTTTATTGTTATTAACCTCCCCATTTTCTTTTCTCTTTTTAGTGGTGGTCGAATCTTATGTGGATTGCCTACGTATCACGTCCCCGCGTGAATCAGACCGAGCGTAGTTCTAATAACAAGATTGTGGCGAAATTCGGTAATTTTTATATCAAAAACCCTTACAGTTACAAAACATGTCTTACAATAATCAACAAAATAAGAGAAATGCTTGACTCGAAAAAATAAAATAAAATGCCAACCAGCTTGACTCAATATTTCAAAATACATCTTTTAATCAACAGTCTAATGCTCTTAAATTCCTGGGGGCCCGCGAGGCATCGTTCGGCCTTGCCGCGGGCCTTGGTGTGAGGTCCCTGTGTAGTCCCCTTAACTCTCTCATGATCTGATGAACATAGTCCATAACTGAAGCAAAAAGGGCGGCGCGGGGCATTTGTTCACAAGCTAAGCACTTCATGGTGACATAATGCCCAATTTCCTCAATTCTGTCCTTGATTCTGTCCCTTTCTCCGAGTAGCTGTTCTATCCGCTGGTTCTTTGCTCCTAATATATGAACATTGTTGGTGACTCGGTCTAAGAGTCTGTCTACTTGTTCTTGCAGCCGTGCCATCAAATTGTAACAACGGTCGAGGTCTTCTCTGGCATCCCGGGCTTGTTTGAAAACCCGCTCCCTGAGGGTAGCATTCGCTTCCCTTAGATTAGTGATGATCTTAGTATAATCTTTTTCCACTCGTTGTAGATGAAGTGCCTGTTGATGTGCCTCCCTTCTCCAGCTAGCGCGGATCCTCATCGTCTGGGTCTTCGACTCTTCCAATTCTTTTTGGACATCTGCGACTTGATTTTTTAAACCCTTTATCAATTTCTCGTCTGATCGACTCCTCAACTGTCTGTCAGCATCTATTTACATTTGCCGGATTTGAGATTTCAAGAAGTCATTTTCTTGTGCCAACTTCTTTTTATCTCCTTTGCTGGCGGCAACTTGCATATCTTTTTCAAATTGGAGCTCTTGGGTCCGTTGCTCTATCTTGCTAATCTTTGTTCTATAAGCTTCTTCCTTGGCCAACCAGTCCCATTGTTCTTGTGACGCTTCAACAAACACCCTGAGGTGGGGCCTTTTTGTGGGCCTTTGATGCTCCAGTTCTCTGCTATACCATGCAGGCTATTCTGACGATACTTCGCCTCGGGCTCGATCTCGCACCCGAGTGTCTATCTTCAATGTTTGACACTCACTCCAAATGTTACAGACCAACGCTTCAGGGAACTGTCCTCCCGGTCCAATTTCAACCACATGTGGACTGAGGTCTTCTTCTTTTGGGATTATTTGACATCGTCCCAATTGTCTCAATACTCGACATGGCGTGTAGGGCTGGATGCTGTTGAGGCCCATTAGTAATAAATATGATTCCGTGGCCGATACATGTATGACTTCGTCCACGGGTAGCCAACCAAATGTCCATTCTATCTTGCTGGCTGGAATTAAACGCAAAAGTCGTATCCATCCGCTAATCCCCTCTGGCAAATCATGTCCCTCGACCCTTGTAGGGAATTCTTCTATACAGGTTTTCTCCGATATACTATACCTCATAAACTGCGGGCGACGACATAAGTGATCGATCATCCACATTTGGAGCAATACATTGCAAGCTTCAAAGAAGGTCCCTCCAGCTTTGCAGATAGTGAGTGCACGAGAGATATCCGATATTATCACGGGAGCCAAAGTACTGTTGTTCTGTTTCATCAAAGTGCTGACGACCCCTGCCACATGTATGCTGATATTCCCGTCCTTTCCGGGAAATATCAATGAACCTAGGAAAGCTATCATGAAGGCGATGCGTCTATGCTCTTCCCATTTTGACTGGTTTTCTCCACTGCCGATTTTGCTTTTGTGTTTGTTGAAACCCCCATAATGACCATATTTGTCATATAGAAATGCTAAAGTGCAGAACCCTTCTGATAAATCTGGGTTGTGTACAGTTCTACGGATTTTCACGGTATCCAAAAATCTATGTACTGTCACGACCCTTGGTGCAATGAGATATTGTTCCCTCATAGGGACTTTTGGTCTTCCGATATATCCGGCCAATTCTTCCAATGTTGGTGTGAGTTCAAAGTCTGAGAAGTGGAACACATTGTGTGCTGGATCCCAGAATGAGATCAAGGCTCGTATGATGTCTCCTCTCGGGGAAATATTTAGTAGCCCCACTAGATTTCCCAGGTACAGCTTAACCGCGTCTTGTCCTTGCTCGCCCAAGTCGTTCCACCACATATGCAAACTTAAGGGGACCTTGTTTATGATAGCTTCGGTTGTATTCTGACTCGTGCTCATTCTGCACATTTATTAAGGCAGTTTTTAGACTAAAGAAAAATCTTGATTTGACCCAAACAAAAACTATCTTTTTTTTAAAAAAAAAAAAACAGAACGGGCCTCAGGAATTGATTGGTCAAAATATTAAGACCGATGAAAAGGTGGTCTTTGAGGCAAAGTTAAACATCCAGGCATTCCGTCATTATTTCTTCTTTCGTAAAAAAAAACTTATTTTGAAAATATAGGGAAGTTGGACTTGTTAAAGGCTGCCTACGTATCTCACATCCGGTGAGAATCAAACCAGCGTAGTTCGATCGATGGACGAACTATTTTAAAACAACACTCTCTTGTTCTTTCAAAATTGAATTCGTAATAAGACAGTCCTTTCTACAAAACCTTTTTTTTTTAAAAATTTACTTTTTTTTTTAAAAAAAAAAATTTATTTTTTATTTTTTATTTTTGTTTTTTTCTTTTTATTTCTATTTACACCTTCTTTTCTTTTTCTTTTATTATATCCTTCGACGTTTAAAAGTAGGTCGGCATGCGAGTCCAGGACAAATAAATGCAAAATGCGAAATGCTCATACGAGGTCATACTATATCTGGTTACCTGTCCTAGAGGGACCCAACCCCTGTGTTGAGTCCCCTAAGTCAAAACATGATGCAAATAATCGTCCTAATTTAGGCTCAATATCCTGATTTTTTTTTTTGTGATACTAGACTGTGTACCCGAGCGACAACTCGGATTGAGGAGGGGGCTACGTATCGGGGACCCGCGGAATCGTTCGGCTTTGTAACTTATCCTGCCTCTTTTCTTATTTTTGGTATTGACACTAACAGAAAGGGGAGTCTCAACCAGTAAGCACATTCCCGGGGGTAAGAAGAGAAGGGTTTTCGGCACAGTTTTATATATACAGTTCACGCAATATCAAAGCGGTAAACATGTAGCACATTAATAAAAATATATAATGAAATCAGATATAAGCAAAAACAGCAATTTAACTGAGCTCGAATTCTTAAACCCTGAAACGAAGTTCTGGGTTATTTGTCCCCAGCAGAGTCGCCAGAGCTGTCACACCTCCTTTTTCCGGACATAAAGTAATGTACCACTGTTTAATATTACACCCCGAAAGGGATATAATAATAATCGGTGAAGGAGTTTTTCCACTTAAAGGACAGTCGGAACGGGATCAAATTATTTAATTATTCATAGTCGCCACTTGGAAAAATAATGGTGTCCCAAGTCACCGGTTTAATCCCGAACCGAGGAAATTTATGACTCTGTAATACAGTCTGTGAAACCAGAAAACCTGGATAAGGAATTCTGTTAACCCGGGAGAAGGTGTTAGGCACTCCCGGATTCCGTGGTTTTAGCACGGTCGCTCAACTGCAATTTTTGCTTTTATTTGATTTCTTTATATATTTTAATTATGTGCTATTATGTTCCGCTTTTCAATTTTAGAAGAATTACGACGTCACAAAAACACATTTCGAGTCACACCGCAACCGGTATGCCTGTGACTTTAATGTATTTCAGTTTCGCCGAGAGTAAGATTTGGGTCACATAAATGCACACCCGTGTTTAGGAAAGTATTTTATTAAAGTCGTGCCTAAAGATTCTCCGTCTTTATTAGCTTTGGGAAAGACCGTGAAATTTACTAAAACGGTCCTACCAAATCTACATGTTTCACAACAATTATTTGAGGGCCCCGCAATTGTGTATTATTTGGCGAGACTCAACCCATTTCTTATTTAAAGTCCACCCTAAAGTATTCTATATTTTTCTATTGGTTTTGCCGCTACAACGAAGAAAGAACTCTAATTGATTTGTCGTTGGACTAAGGTAAATACCCATTGGGCCTAGATTCATATCTTTAACATATTATCCGGTTTAAAATATTTAATAGCCAACAAATTTATACGATTGATTTCCCTTTTAAGAGTGAAACAATTAACAGGATTGATTCGAAAAAACTACGATTAAAACGATTTTAATAGTAAGGCCATTAATCTAACATATCTCAACCGAAATTCAAATGGTTGTCATGATTCGAACAAGTTAATGGGAATATAGTTAAAGATAATCATCCTCTACCTTTAAAGTGCAGAGTATTATATCATTTTTATTTTTAGAATGTGATTACGTATTTCTAATCTCATCTTCAACCAAATTTTAACGACAAATTCAATGTGTCTATTGAATCTTTAAGCAGTTCAAATGAAATGATAACATTGGCTACATAAACAATATCTTTCAAAATGAATATCCTGGTTGGCATAATTTCTAAATCCATGTAATCTACCTAATATTTAAAAGATATACACTATATGAAAACTCACTAATCCATTAACAGTCTTAAAGTGTAAAGTATAAAAAATTGTATAATTACAAAATTAAAGCTAACAGCTAATGAACTGCTGGCCTAAATTCCGTATTGAATATCTAGTTTTAAGCCCAAAATCAAAGTCAATTATCATGAAAACCTACTAAACACATTGTACTTAAAATGAGAATCACATGATTAATCAATTGTCTGCTTCATTCCATTGCTAATCTGAGAGATACAAAGCAGATACCTGGACAATGGAAATAGAAGTAGAAGAAGGGATCAGCAGCAGTAGAACAACAACAGCAGCAGCAAAATACAACAACAGCAGCAGCAATATACAACAACAGCAGAAACAATTTCCTCCAAAATACCCTTTCAAACGACAACAGACCCCAATGTATTTGAACTTAAACACTTAAACTCTCAGTTTGTTTTCTATGTATGTGTGTCTGTGTGTATCATTGTATTTTGTGTATTTGTGTGAGTTTCTGTGAGTGTATCTGTGAGTGTATCTGTATGTGTGTGTTCTGCCAAGTGATCTCAATGTCTATGTGTGTGCAGTGTTTTCCAGAGAATGTTCTGTATGTGTATTAGTGTCCTTTGCCAATGATGTCTCTGTTCTCCTTTATAGGCATCAACAGATCCAGCAACCCCTTTTTTAATCAATTCTAAATCTGTCCAGCTACTACATCCTTCTGTACTTCCACTCAAAACATTATTCAAACTTGATTTATTCATTTTAAACGCTAAAGTTGAACTCTAAATGGAATGTCAAGCTGCCTTACAGATTCCATTATCTCTTCCATGTGCAATGCATCACTTTGCACCCTTGAATATTGTTTTTATTCAGATTTCTAAACCAAACTCAAACAACTAATACCCAAATCCAATTCCAATCCTATTCATTATCACAACAACTAGAAACTTACAACCAAACACAATGTTGAATCAAAATAGCAAAATCTGAAATCTGTTCCAATGTTCGAACCTAACGAAACTAATCGACAACCTTCAATCAGTCGAATAACAACACGTGCAATCGATAACAAACCAATCGCAAAGATACAAATTCACAAACTCTCGGCCAGAATAATCAAAAAGTGAAGAATTAACTATTTGACGAAATATCGAATCGAATTCCTATCTTATAACTACGTCATTTATAACAAACAATCAGAAGCAAACAAATCGACCAAATAAAAGGTCCCAAGTAGATGAAGAAAAACCGAAATTTTTTGGAAATATTCAAAAATCAACAACAAACGCCAACTACCAAACGATTAAACTAAAGCGATGAATATAATTAAACAAGAACAAAAAAGGAAAAGAAAATACCTTGAAACAAAAATGGAGAACTCGGCCGACTTGGTCTTCGGCATTCGAGGTCGAAAGGACCTTAATTGAAATGTTTTCCAAGTGAAAACATATCAATTAAGGTCTATTAGACCTCAATTCAATAAAATCCGGCGAAGAAAATCTCCAATTTGAACTCAGGGTTCTTAACATACGGATTTGGGGCTTGACAATTTCCGGTTAGATTCGAACAAAAATAGAGTTGGTTACGGTATGAGGGAAGCCTAGGGATGCTATGGTGTGAGTTTGGGGCCGGTTGGGGTAGATTCAAGTTTTGCTCGAATCTTCAAAAGAAGATTCGAGGAGACCCAGGGTGATTCGAGGGAAACGCTTTGCGGATTCGTGTTCAGGATGGTTGGGAGGTTCTACGGTGTTAAAATGGTGGTGCTTGGACCACCGGAACCGTCGTGAGGTGATTTCCGGTGGCGGAGCACGGCGGCAGCGGCGGCGTTATGTTTGTTCTCTGAGGGAGATGAAAAATGGAAGTGAATTAGGGTTTGGGGGGGGATTTTGGGTAATTGAAAATGAGGTAATTAATCTCAGCCGTTAGATTAAAAAATCTAATGGCTGTGATCAATTTGTGGGATAAAATGAGGCTGGGGCAGACGGGTCAGGGGTTAATTGTTGGGCCTGGTCTTGGGTTTAATGGTGTGGCCCAGTTCCGATTTCCTTTTCTTTTATTTGATTTTGTTTTCCTTATCTCTTTAATTTCTAATTAAAACAAAAATTTCTAATTACACTACAAAAATCAATTAAATTATAAGAAATACTAATTAAGTTATATTAACAATTAACACACTCAATTTAAACATCAATTAAATATAAATCACACAATTGGGACATTAAATACTAGAAAAGCAAAAAATACATATTTTGTGATTTTTTTTATTTTGTAAAATAAACTTAAACTACTCCTAATTGCAAAGTTAGATCAAAATGTAAATATGACCTATTTTTGTATTTTTATTAATTTAAACACATATAATTATACATATACAAATGCAAACAATTACCAAAAATAACACGAAAATTCACAAAATACACAACGTAAAAAATAGACAATTTTTGTTTTGATTTTGTGGGAGTAATTCATGTTAGGCAAAAATCACGTGCTCACAGCGCACATCTGTCAAGAAAACCCTGGGCGTCCTCGCCCTCAGCACCACTGAATGTCGGAGGTTGTAGCCTCTCAAATCTCTCCAAACGACGTTGCTCATCGTCGGGCATAACCGGAACCATATAAGCAGGAGCTGGTGCAACGGGCGCAACTGGCTGAACTGGCTCGGGTGTGTGAGCCACGGGGGTCTGATTTCCTCCCCCTGCCTGTGAAGAAGATACTCCCTCTGCTGATATGACCTGGAGACAAGATGGGGACACTCTCTGCGGATGTGCCCAAACTCTCCGCACTCGAAGCAACTCCCAGGTGCTGGGGGCTGAGACTGAGGAGGACCCCTAGCACTAGAGTTGCCACCGGTGCTGGAATCTGACCCCGAGTCCGGTTAGCTGGTGGGTCAGCAAGTGCTCGTACTGCTGCCCTACCTCTACCACGACCACAACCTCTAGGTGCTACTGGTTGTCATCTGCACGTCCGCTAGCACGTGTTCTCGCCATCTGCGAGAGAATAGAATATGGAAAGATTTAATTTCATGATAACACAAATCGCACGATATGAATCCAAGAAAATGAAGTTTTTCCTAAAGTTTCTGTAGCCCTCCGAGGATAGATACGGACATCTACGTACCGATCCGCGAAAGCCTACTAAACCGGCTCATGACTCGGGAGTCCTAGTAACCTAGGCTCTGATACCAACTTGTCACGACCCAAATCCGGTCGTGATGGCGCCCAACAATCAAGCTAGGCCAGCCAGACCAACCATTTCTGATTACATCGAATACCAGTCCCAAATGGATAACCCAAGAATAATATATGAGTTTAAGAACTCCAATAATAATAATAATGAACAAAATACTAACACTCCCAAAGATCCGGAGTCACAAGTCTATAGCCTCTAACAAAACCCAACAGGAATAGAGAATATTGTATAGAAATACTCAAGTCTGAATACAAAATACAAATAACCACTAGAAAGGAGAGGAGGAGCTAGGTTCTGCGAACGTAGGCAGCTACATCAGCAACTCGATATGACACTGCTAACGCTGGAAATGCCTGTCTACTGCTCCTGTGTACCTGAGTCTGCACACAAAAGGTGCAGGGAGTAGGGGTGAGTACTAAGTACTCAGTGAGTAATAAATATATACAAGTAGCTGAAAATAATAAATCCACAGAATACCACATAATGAAGATAAACTATAGTTCGATTCCTCCTACGAACTAGCATACACAGTACAATACAGCTACCACAGAGTAATTCAACAAATAAAGATGCAATGCAAGCACATAACTGCTACGGCGTGTAGCCCGATCCAATTTAACGTCGACGGCGCTCACTTGGGGTGTGTACAGACTCCGGAGGGGCTCCTACAGCCCAAGCGCAATACTGCTGCGGCGTGCAGCCCGATCCTCATATCAACCACTGCGGCGTGCAGCCCGATCCCATGCTCAGTCCACAATAAGCAATTAAGTCACAAAACAGTTCATTTTTCTTAATTCCACTTTTCAATTCATAATTTATGAAAAATACTTAAACTTTATTAAATTTGCAAAAATCCGGTGACTTAGCATTTCAAAAGTGTGATTTCAATTTCCAGGACTGAGATCAGTGATTTAAGCAATCATAGCTATCACATAAATATTGTCCTTCAAGGACACTACAGGTCGGCACAAGGCCCCAAACAAGGCTTACAGCCCACAAATATATCAAATACAGTGTATTTCCAACACTAACAACATATTATTCACATCCGGGATGGATCAAGTCTCAATCCCTAGTCACAATCAATCCCGCACCTGCCACGGTGTGCGAGCCATGCCCTACTAGCGTCACAATGTGCTAAGCCGGGGTTTCGAACCCTCAGGCTACCATATACACAAACTACTCACCTCTAGCCGGCGGTAGACTCGTCCGTGATGCCTTTTCCTTTGAAATTCGATGCCTCGTGTGTAGAATCTAGTCAAATAGCAATAATTATATCAAATACGGGTCAAAGAATCATAACCCACTTCAATTTACATGAAATTCGTATAAATACACCAAGTTGGTAAAACCCGACCCCGGGCCCACTGCTCGGAAAATTCCGAAATTAGTACCAACGCGACCCTCATATCGCCACGAGTCCGTGCATATAAAATTTATCAAAATTGGAGTTCAAATGGCCTCCCAAAACTCAAAATCCCGTTTTCAATATCTAGGCCACATTTCTTCAAGATTTCAACCCAATTTCATGAAGATTGATGTTAATTCTACCATAAAATGATGTTTTTGAGTCAAGAATCTTACCTCCGACGAATACCCAATGATTTCCCAGTGATTTCCTCAAGTTTTCTTCTCTCTAGGGCTCAAAATTGTGTTTTGGGTTAATGAACCCGTAACCTCTCTGTTCTGTGATTTAATTCACTGCCAGAGCAGTTTGCTCTACGCGATCGCGACTCGCCTCACGCGATCGCGATGTTCAAAAATCCGGCCTCACGCGATCGCGACTCGCCTCACGCGATCGCGATGTTCAAACATCCGGCTTCACGCGATCGCGTCTCTCTTCCTGCGATCGCGTAGCACAAATTTTCCTGGACCCCATTTCTCTTCTACGCGATCGCGTAGATGCTCATGCGATCGCGATGGCCACCCGGTTAACTCTACGCGATCGTGAATGGTGCTCCTGCGATCGCATTAGTCTAGCCCCTAACCCTACGCGATCGCGTCCCCCTCCCCGCGATCGCGGAGAGCAAAATCCTGCTGCATTTATGACAACAACCAGCCTTCTCATTTTTCCCAAAAATGGTCCGTTTGGACCCCCGGATTCATCCCGAGACCCCCGGGACCCCAACAAAAACTACCAATATACTCTAAAACACGATACGAACTTGTTCCAATCATAAAAACACCATACTAAACAACAAAATCGCCATTTACACACGAATTCAAGCCTAAGTTTCTTCAAAATGTTCAAAACTAACATTCAATCCAAAACCCGATCAAACGATGTCCGAATGACCTGAAAATTTGCAGACATATCCAAAATCACATAACGAAGCTACAAAAATTGTCGTAATTCCATTCCGACCCCCGGATCAAAATATCACCTACCATCCGGTTTTCGCCAAAAATCAACATTCGCCAATTCAAGCCTAGAACTACACCGGACCTCCGAATTCAATTCCGATTGCTCTCCTAAGTCATAAATGATCCCCCGGAACTAGTCAAATCATCAGAATCCGGTTCCGAGCACTCTAACTCAATAGTCAACTCTTGGTTGACTTCCCATATTCAAGCTTCCTTCAAAGATGCTATTTGTTTCATTTTCAATCCAAATCACTCCTAACTCACCCGATATACTCCAATACTGATATAAAAGCATAAGATATGTAAATGCAAGGTAACGGGGTGGTAATTCCCGTAACGACGGGCCGGGTCGTTACAATGACCTAGTTTAGATCGTGGTGTCTAGTTTCCAAAACATTAAACCATTGATCATTTGGATTTTCGTATGAAATGTTATGGCCATTATTCTAGAGGTTGTCTGAGGAGAGTTTCGAAAATAGTTTTCGGAAAGTTTCTTCTTCGCAAGCGCGATGGGGTCTCGCGAACGCGACGAAGAGTCGTAGGGGCAGTGTATTAGTGTAAAGAAATGAGTTTGGTTCATTTCATCTCATTTCCTCCATAGGAGTCGACCTAAGAGCGACTTTGGAGCATCATTTTCATCATCCATGTCAAGGTAAGTAATTCTCACCTATTGCAAGTTAATTACTTGGATTATATCTAGATTTTAACATGGAAAATCATGTAAATTAGTAGAAATTTTGGGATTTTGAAGAAAATTTATATTTTGTGATTTTGACCATGATTTTGGGTATGGAATTAAAAAAAATCATAGATTTGAGTTCGTGAGTTCATGGGTAAATTTTATCTTCGAAAAATTTAGAAATCCGGGTACGTGGTTCCGAGGGCAATTTTGTCAACTTTTCGATCCGGGATAGGAATTGCTATGAATTGGATCATTGGGAGTAATTGAGTATATATATTAATGGATTGGTATTATTATTATCTAGTGTTGGAGCTTTGTGCATCGGTTGGAGTCTTCGGAAGAACATAGAATGTCGTTTGTGGATCTTCGGAGGTGAGTCTCCTTTCTAACCTTGTAAGAGAGAATTCTCCCTATAAGTGAATTAATTGATTATGTGCTCCTATTTGTGGGGGCTACGTACGCATGAGGTGACGAGAGTCCGTGCATAGCTACTATTATGTTTAAGTCCAAGTAGTCTAGGACCCAAAATCATGATATACTTGGAATATTTGTAATCTTATTGATAGTTCGAATTGCTTAAACCACATCGAATTAATAAATTCATTCTCAAAAGGATTTGACTTCTTTTCTTAAATTTTTAAAAGAGAAAGTGGCGTTTATTTGAATAATTATTCCCCGATAAATTCTTAATTAGCTATTTGAGCATGTATTTTTATGTGTTCATGCATCGCATGAATGATTCGCGATCAGGGTGATTGTTTATTTTATGTTGACCGCATTGCATGAATAGTTCGCGGGCGGGGTAATAGAGGCATCTATGATTCGAGCCTTTCGAGCCTCGGCAGTGCACAATTTTCTTTTATGTTGAATCGAATTGTACGTCCCACGGTGATTATCTGCGCATGCTAGTATTGATGCCTTGAACTTATTAAAGTTGTTATTGCCTCTTCATGGCTTGAAAATATTTGGATAAATAATGAAAAGAAAACTTTAGAAATTTCCTTTAAACGAATTAATTGTTTACTCGTTTTCTTCTATTGGATTAAAAATCATGTTTATAAAAATTCACGATTCAATGTATTATTGACATCATTATTGGACCACTAGTAAGTTTCGAAGTCGACCGTCTCGTCTCTACTTCTTCCAGATTAGACGAGATACTCATTGAGTACGACAAAATTACACTATATATCACTTGGGCAAAACAGCCCACTCAAAGATAGCCTATATTTTAAGCCTTTACCTGGCTTAGCCCATATTATATATTTTATGAAATTTAGTTTACATCCGGTGGCCCACAACTCCAAATAACTATTTTAATTTTTTAAATTTTAATTGCTTGGTTTCTCTTTCTCTCTCTTCCTCACGTTTTTCGCAGACTCTCTTTCTCAGGCTTTTCTCGGGCTTTTATCAGACCTCCATTGTTGGGTTCAACTAATTTTTCAAGTTTTTACTCTTCATTTCAGGTAATTTCCATTTCATTCTATGCTTTTAGCACAGTGTTGTTTTTGAATTTTATTTTATTTTTAATTTTTTTGCTTTTTCTGATTATGCATATTTTCTTACAATGTTGTTGTGTTTTTCGCTTGATATTGTGTTCTATCTATCTTCGTTCTAGGGTTAAACTTGATGTTTTAGTTTGCATGCCTTGTTATTTTGACTTTTAAGGTAGAATTTTTTATTTTTTGATTTTTGTTACGATTTGGGAAAATTGGCCTCTCCTTTGTGTTCATGGCCTTTAGTGTTGGTTAACCTTTGAGTTACAATTAAATTTTGTGTTTTCTTTTAGTTGTCTTCAATTTGTTTAAAGCTTTGGTTGTTTGGTTTATTGTAGAAAATACGCTCAAAAAGTAACTGCTTCTAAAAGCCAAATGAAGATTGCTGGAAAAGGCATTAAGTTAGATTATGCGAAAAGATGAGGGAGTTGCCCTCAAGCCCTGATTCTGAATCTAATCCAAATGTCCAGGAGCCACATTGTGATGATTTTGAGTCTTCTGCTCCTCCTAAAAATTCGCAACAAGAGAGCAGTTGGATGACTCGTTCGTAAACGAGAAATACTCCCACTCTAGTTAAATCATTGAGTGACTTGCCCTCACCACCTTCTTCTGAAGCGAAAATGCATGTCCAGGATCCCGATGATGATAATTTTGAGTCTCCTCCTCCTCCTCCAAACAAGTTGCAACAAGGGAGCACTCGAGTGACTCGGTCGCAAACAAGTAATACTCATACTTTGGTTAACATCGTTAGAATATAGAGTAAGAAATGTGAGAGACCTCAAAAATTAAAAGAAAAGCTGAAAGTTGATTTGGTTAAAGAAGATGATGTAGGCCGCAATGTTAACTTGAAAAGGAGGAAGATCAAGGATGATGGTGATAGTGGTCTTGATTCCTTATCGATAGAACAAAGGTTTTCTATTCGCTCCAAAATGAATGAGAGAAAAGCTAAGTTGAAGGTATTCCCTCTGTTTTTAGTCATTTATACATGCTTGTACAATTTTATACAAAGTTAAACAATTGTTTATACATCTTTATACAAGTTCTGCTATACTTATTTATATATTTTTTAAAAAATATTTTATTATAGTTTTTGTTTGTGATGACCTGGTCCATCGTCACGTGACATACCGCCCCATTTTTCCAGTTATATGCTTGTTCATATTTCAATATATGTGTATGGTGAATTTGAGTTACTTCGGATCGAGTTTGGTAAGAAATGAGACAAATAGTCTCTTTGATGAAAGAATAGTTTGGAAAAGTCAACCGGACATTGACTTGTGAGTTAGAGGGATCGGAATTAAATTATGATGGTTTAGTTAGTTTCGGGGGATGATTTTTGGCTTAGGAGAGTGATCGGAATTGAATTTGGAGGTCCGTTGTAGAAATATGCTTGAATTGGCGAAGTTGGAATTTTGGCAAAATCCGGTCGATAGGTGATATTTTGATCCGGGAGTCGGAATGGAATTCCGACAGTTGTAATAGCTTTGTTAGGTGATTTTGTATATGTTTGAAAATTTTCAGGTCATTCGGATATTGTTTGGTCGGATTTTTGATTGGATGTTGGTTTCGAAAGTTTTAGTTGAAACTTAGGCTTGAATCTGCCTTAAATTGATGATTTTTGTGTTTAAGGGTATGTTTTTATTATTGGAACAAATTCATATGATGATTTAAAGTGGGTTTTTATTTTTGTTTGAAGTCCCGGGAGCCTCTGGATGAGTTCGGAAGGTTAAACGATGAAAAATGTGGAGTTTTAGTCTGCTGGTATGTTGCAGCTGCTATTTCCGCTTCTGCGGAAGGGAGACCGCAGATGCGGTTCTGCAGAAGCGGGAAAGGAGTCGCAGGTGCAAGAATTGGGGAGCAGCAGCAAGGTCCGCAGAAGTGGACTTCTTATCGCGAAAGCGTTCTCGCAGAAGCGGCGAAGTGCCGAAGAAGCGAAGGTAAGAGGAACGGGAGAGTCCGCAGAAGCGGAATAGGTTCCGCTTATGTGTTATCGCATAAGCGAGTTTTTAATAGCAGAAGCGATTTGGGATTTCAGTGAATGTCGCAGAAGCGACTTTATTTCCGCATAAGCAATAGCGCAGAAGCGTCTGGGCATCCGTAGAAGCGAAAATCGCTGGGGTTTAATGACCTGTGTGTTGGAAAAATTTCAGAAGTGTTAAAACATTTGAGGCTTCGAACTTAGAGAAGAATTGGGCAATTTTGAGGAGGAAATTGAGGAGTATCATCAGGTAAGAACTCTTGCACCCAAATTATGTTATTACATTGATAAATCATGGATTTAATCTTTGAAAATGGAGGAATTGAGGTGTAAAAATGGAGGATTTTGCTATAAGACTGAGAAATAGAAAATTGATGATTTGAATGGGCAAACAGATTCCGATTTTGATAAACTTTACATGTATGGACTAGTGGCGAGTTGAGGATTCTGAAAATGTGATTTTCATAATTTTCGAGAAGCGGGCACATGGCTCATGTTTTGCCAACTTCGTGTTCTTGAGTGTTTTTCGAGTTCTTTTGATTGGGTTATGATTCATTAGCCTATTTTGATGTATTATTATTGGTTTTGATCAGATATGATACCTGAGGAGGTCGATTTGCGAGGAAAGCACAAGGCGAGCTAGGACTTTGGCCGATTCGAGGTTAGTGGTAGTAATGAATGATATACTGAGGGTTTGAAACCCCGTATTTGCATTATACAATGCAATGTTGAGATGAAACATGTGTCATGTGACGAGTGTGGCGATATTGTGACAGGGGGTTTGGACTTGGTCCCTCCCGATTGATAGTTTATTGTATATTGACTGAGAATGAGCTTATATCTGTAAAATTGGGCTAGTTGCCATGTTTGGGGCCTCTTGCCGATATGTAGAACCTTAGGGAAGCATGTGGAGCTAAATGACCCTAATATCTATTGAACACATACTCTCAGTCGTATTCTTAGTTGCACAGCATAACATGAACCAGTAGTAGAAATGTACTCTAAATGAGAATACCTAGGGTTGAATACCCTGTTCTAGCTGAGTGGACCCGAGAGGCCAAGTCTATATTGACTGAGAGGGGTCGAGGACCCAAGGTGTGGTATTGCTATATAATACCGGATCGGGCTATACGCCGCAGCAGTATTTTATATATGATATATATATATATGGATCGTGCTGCACGCCGCAGTAATATATATATATGGATTGGATTGCACGTATATATATATATATATATATATATATATATATATATATATTGGATCGGGCTGCACGCCGCAACAGTATAAGTGAGGATCGGGTTGCGCGCTGCAGTAGTGTTAGATCAGCATTGGATCAGTGTGAGATAGTAGTAGTCTGAAACCGAACATTCACTTTAGAGATGAGTTACCTGTACATTTGTCCTTAGAACTGTTTATTGTTCTTACATGTATTCTTACTTTTAGTTGTTATTTATTGTTACTACTCACTGAGTTAAAAGTACTCACTCTACTCCATGTACCTTGTATGTAGATACATGGATCCAGGAGGGCAGTTGAGCTATATATTACTGTCTTTCCAGTTGTTGAGTAGACATCGAGGTAGCTCCGGCGTCCGCAGGACCCGGTCTCTCCCTTCCTCTATTTATCTCTTGGTTTTCCTGCTTAGACATCGGTTGTATAGGATTTACTCTATTGTTAGAGGCTCAGACTTGTGACACCGGATCCATTGGGCTGTATTTCAGTTGCTTTTAATTCCGCACTTATTATTATTTACTATGGAAACAATCTATTTGACATTTAATGGAATATTTATAATTAATAATTGAACTGGTTATCGGGAAATGGTCGGGCTTTCCTAGTAATGTGTTGGGTGCCATCACGATCAGAGTTTGGGTCGTGGCATTGTTCCTGATCTATTTCTTACTATTTTTTCTTATGCAAGTTGGGGACTTCTATATACAACCAGTTGATTATTTCCACAATACGATTAGCTCCCACACTGAGACTAAGATTGTCAGCATTTTTAATCAATATTTGACTGACACACCGCTTAAGATATTTCGTGCTAGTTGTTTTGGGTACTTCTTGGACCTTCCTCAATTTAAAATTCAAAATCAACTTATTCATTGTATACTATTGAGAGAAGTCTTCCCATGACCTAAAAGGGAGTTGTGGGTGCAAATTAATTGTTGTTTGTTGCATTATGGAATTGAACAGTTTGTTGTTATCACTGGTTTGAAGTGTGTAGACGATGACGCCACTTTTAATAGGTTTCTAAAAGAGTATTTTCCAGGAGATGGAAAAAAGGCTATAACGAGGGGGCAACTTCTTGATTGCTTCAAGAAAAAAGGACTGGAAGTCGGACGATGATGCGTTCAAGTGGACTTAATGGTGTTTGTCCATCAATTCATATACTCAGATGCCAATAATCATGGTATCAACAAAGATGATTTTGATATCATAGAAAATGATCAATATCGGATGTATGCTTGGGGAAAAAAGTCATTTGAAGATATTTTCAGGACAATGAGGGACAGACAGAGTGAATATTTAACAATCTATAGGCTTGGAAGTTTTCCACTTGCATTACAAGTATGGTTTTTTTAGTGTTGCTCTATGGTTGGAAAACATCTAGCTGTTTTCGCATTGGAACAAATGTGCCACGCATTCTTAATTGGAAAGTGGCTGAAACTCCAACATATTCAGATTTGACTGGCGGGGTGATCATTTGTAGTATCGACAAGGTAAATATTTTGTATCATAATACTTCTTCATATATGATTTTAGTTTTTCTGTATGTATATTTAAGAATATATTACAATTTCATTTTTCTACCATTGTAATCCAGTTTTTTTTCTTGTAGTTGAACTATAGGAACATTTCCCTTACTCGTGAAGAGTTGTAATCTCTAAACATCAACACGCTTTTTGAAGTTAATGCAAATGATGTTGCATCAGGAGATTTGCCTGTGGTGTTTGCCTTTCACACTGATGATTCTATCACTGCATCTCCATCTTGTCCTCAGAATATGGAGCAACAGTCTAAACGACCTTATCCTTAGAATACAGAGCAGCAGTCTAAACGACCTTTTCCTCAGAATATGGATCGACAGCCTAACCCTAGTTATGATCCTTTGGTGCGCATTGATCTGTTGAATGCTGAAGTTGAGAAGTTGAGGAGTGTTGTTAGAAAGGTACTAGACCTTTAGCTTTTCTATAGTTTATTAGTACATTTTGTATATATATGGTTTTTTGGTTATAAACATGGTTTTGTTGTTTTGCTTTTGATTTTGTTTTATTATTATTTTTTTTGTTTTGGTTTGTTGTAGTTGACTGATACAGTGACGACACTTAACAATTATGTAGTTTCTTCCTTTGAAAAAAGTATTCATTTTTTTGAATATGAAGGAAACCAAGCAAACGAGGGAGGATTTTACCTGATTCTAAGGTAATTATTTACTGATAAAACCAAATCACTCAATAGTTATGCCTTCTCTGAATCATCAAGTAGCTTGATGGCCGAACCACTCCCAAGACGAATAGTGCCCAAAGGGTCGACCCGGCACCGTCCCGACTCAACAGTTATGCCTTATCTTTCTATTGTTTGTTATTATATTCATCAGCGCGTGCCTGATAACAATACATCTAGTCTTGGCGAACATGATGGCTATCAATATGATATTGTTCCTCACTTTGTCAATCAAGAGAATCAAGATGTCGTGCTAGCTGATGACGGAGTTACTAATGGTGTTGATCATGGTATTTGTTCTGCATTTTATCTTCTTTTTTGTCTGATTTTTCTTTTCTTCATTTTAAAGTGTTTTATAATTTTTTTCTCTTTCTAAGGGGCAATTGGTGATGTCAAGGGTGACACATTTTAGGGTGACATTGGCGATGAAGATTTAGCTACGCTACAGATGTCTCAAATTGTGCTTCACAAACAATCCATCATAGACGTAGAAGATAATTTCATTTCTCCTGAAAAGTCAGTTAGATAGAAAATACCAGGAAAAATTTTCAAATTTCCATATCTGCCAGTGTTTTATTAGGGGGCATCAGGATCGGCGCCCAAGCTCATTTTTGATATCAAGCATCCTTTCACGATCGAAATTGATGATTTTGATATATTATCACCATCGGCTAAAGAGTTTTGCGCTTTTGTTGATAATGGGATGGATACAAGGCGAAGGTATCTTCACCTTTTTTAATCTTTTATGTTCTGATTTTATATATTTCAATGAATGTAGTTCTTATTAGTATTTATTTCTTGTGATTTGAAATGCCAAAAACATATATCAATCTTTTACTTTTGGCTTGTGTAATGTGACCATGAAGGATTGGTTCCATTCACTTTCATATTGTGGTCGACCTTTCATTGACACGGTATTTAATAAATTTATGTTCTAATGCCTTTTTTATTTGTTGCATATCTTTATTATATGAGACCCCTATAGGTATAAATATCTTGTAGTGATTGTTGTTCTGTTTTATTTCTTGTTTCAGCACTTGAATGTCCTTTTTTATTATTTGAGGAAGAGGGGAAATATGGGCCGAGCGTTGCCATGCGGTTTACTACAACCGACTTTACCTTTGGTAACAAAATGAACTCCCTGTATAAAGTTTTCAAAGTGAATCAAGATCCTTCAGTGATTCATGAAGGGCATGAGATAGAAGAATACACTAAAGATTATTATTGTGATGCAAATGTCCCGTGGCATACTGTTGACCACGTCTTATTCCCTATCAATGTGAAGCGCGAAAGAGCAAAATTGGGCCACTGTGTTTTGGGGGTGTTTGCCTTCATAGATAGGTGCATCCACATCTATGATTCTAATCATGGACCTATTAATGATAGACTTATTTTGGATGTTGCATTACCTTATGCAATTCTAATACCTTACTTCTTGAAGAGTTGTGATTTTTATGTCAGGAAGAAGGGCATTGATTGGAATAATGGTGCATATACCAATAAATCTCATTCTGATGCTTTGCAGATTAATCTGGTTAATAATGTTCCCCAACAGATCAAATGGTAGGTTAATCTCAATTGTTTTATTATTTTACTATTAGTTTACCTATTTGAATCTGATTTTTTTTTTAATTACAATGATTGTGGTGCTTTTGTTGCGGGCTTTGCTGAGTGTTTCATCCTTGGTAAAGAAATACGAAAAGATAATTTTGACATTGAGACACTTCGCACCAGGTGGGGATCTCTGTTATAGGATTATGGAAGCAAAAAATAACAGTTCGGTGCAATTAATGGTGATGAAATCACGGGGAAACTTTTCCAGAAGAGGAAGATGGGGCAACCGAGAAAGTAGTTATGTTTTTTCCATTTTACTGTAATTTTTCTATATATCAGGAGTTGTCGCCTAGTTTTTCCATTTTCAATGCTTTTAGTGGTTTTAAGGACCCATTTTAATAGAGAACGCAAATCTTTCCCTACAGATTCTTTATGTAAGCATATTTAGTATTTGTCTCTGTAATCCTCACCTTTCGATTACAATTTGAACACTTAAATTTTGCTTCTTTAATTTTTTTATAGCTACAGGTGAAGATATCTTTATTGGGTGAAGAGTGTGTGGTGGACATTTACATTACTGGAGGTGATGGAGTTATGGAGCCACGTTGGGTCGAAATAATATTCATTGTTTGTTCTAGTCAAAGATAACCACATAATCCAATTAAAAATCGCCACATCATTAAATGAAAGATATACCAGTTTTGCCGTTAGTCGGGAGGTATTTTGTTAATAGAATTAACATCGTGTGTTTTTTTGAACAGATCGATGGAGTGTAATCTTTTGAACGGATAGATAGACAAAGGGTATTTATAAACTATTTAGCAAACGATAGGAATAATTTTGGCCCTTTTCCGTTTTTAATATAGTTGTTTTTCATATTTTCGTATTAAGTGCAATCATCATAGTTATGAAATATCTATCCTAGTGAGTTACGCTTATCAATTGCACACAAAAATACTTCAGCTCACTAATAATTAAAGCTTATCAATCATATGCATTAACACAACAAAGTGATAAACATGTGTCAGCTTTACTTATACAAGATCACCACCATGTTAAGAAAGAAGCATATGTACAGTCAATTTAATTAATAACCATACTACATTAGTTTTTTTTAAGAAAGGGCATATTTACAATCATTTTACATAAAGATAAACATGAAGACAATGATACCAAGATGATCATATCCTGAGAGATCAGAATGTGTCCTATGCACTAAATCCCTCGTCGAGCGAACTCCAAGAATTGAAAGGAATACTCACACAAGCTTGTGCTGATGCTTTGGCTATCTGCTCCTTTTTTATACCAGAGTTGCATATGTTAGCAATGGAGCGCATATGTTTCATTCCATACTGGGATAATGATCCACAATGTGTCTCAAATGTTCTTACCTGAAAAAGGTTAAGGAAATGACATCTTTGATAAGCACAATTCCAGGTAGAACAACAGGGAAATAAGACAGAAATTGCCACATCGTCAATTGTCGTATGAATAGCTCTGTATATTACAACAAAACCACCATGCCCCCAGCCAGATCACCGTTCATTAAGTAGGTAAAGATTCTGAAGATAAATGGTTAGAATAGAGATATAGATTATGCTTACAAAGGATTTAAGACAATCCCAGTCATCAACAAGAGGTTTGCCAGTAGGTCGGACTCTAATCAGCACCTCAGGACTTTTCTCACTTCCGAATAGAAGCTTCCCAACAAGTACAATGCTGTCGTCTATGTGCATTCTGTGTGACATGGCTTCAGTCAGCTGCTTCTGGGCTTCAACTTTCCTAACAGAACCTTGAGGAGCCTTGAGGAACTTCCATTTTTCAGGAAACAAAAGGATATTAGCTGCATCTAACTTTAAATCAAACCAAAAGGATATACACCCAGCAGTATGAGTGATCAAATCAAGTAAGAGACTGACCAATGACAATCTATATTTACATGTTATGACTGATTCGTAGGCATCGCGCAGATAAACCATAATTTTTTCTCAAATGACAATCTATATTTACATGTTATGACTGATTCCTACGCATTGCGAAATTAAACCTTACAATTATGCTCTCTCTCAGATAAACCATAAATTTTCCTACTCCGGTGCATCTTAATTACAAAAGTCTCTGACCCATAATAATATCCTCAAACCGATCTGTTTATCTTTACTTGTTAATTAGTCCAATATTTAATACCTTATTGGGTAAAAAATTCTTGCAATGATCTTCGCAAAATATGAGTTTCGTTGCCTTGAATGCTTCTCTAGAACCACAAGAAGCATCTGGTTTTTATTTCAGTTAGCCATCAAAACTGCACCCTTACTATTAAGGGTTCCATCAATGTAGTAACACAGGTGAAATATTCAATCAAATCACTTGGAAGTTGACGGTTGGACTATTACATCAGAATATTACAGTGGCTAAAGGAGCTTAGTGAATACCTTGTCCCAGAAATGCAAAAGATCTGCATCACGTTGGTTAACAGGCTTTGCGGAGAGCAGTGAGGAATTCTCGTCCAGAAAAGAGTAGTTATCATTTGCGGGATTGCTCCCCATATAAAGGGAAAGAGTATCATCCATTAGCTTCAGATCGCCATATTGCATGACATGGGAACTTGCATAGGGAAACGAGTTGGCAGTTCTCCTTTTAACCTGCAAAATCAGGATGCCAGCAGAAGAATGTCAAAAGTTTCTTTTTGAAAAAACAATAATGAAAAGGCATCTATAATCTTCCCTAGTAAGGCTTGTCACTGCCTTATCATCTAAGAAGAAACCCTTCCTAAACCAAAATAAGTAAAAGGACTAAAGAAGAAGAAAGAGAAATCCAAAAATTCCTTTCAAGTGCATATACATAGTCATAAACAAACTCTTCAAACTCTTACCAGCTCATATTGCATTCCTAAAGTTTCTGTTTGGAGATTGTGTTTTTCACTGTTCATGTAGACAGATCATAGTTAGTCAACAGACAGCAGAATTTACAGAAACAATAAAAATACCACGTAAAAGAACTCGAAATCATTATATTTCCCATAATTGCAACATCAAACTGTAGAGCAAGTCACCTGCTCACAAACTAGTAAGCTGAAGACAAAAGAGGAGAATCAGAGAGGAGGATGGAAAGAATATCAGAAAGTCTAGGAATACCTGTCTTCCATCCAAGATACAGCGTACAAGTCGCCCAAGCAGGTCTGGTATTCTGGAGGAGGACCTGGATAGTCTCCTGGACAGTAGGTTCCCCAACTGTCCTCTTCAGCATTTGATGCTGTTGTTGCATAGATATTAAGACCTTTAGGTAGAAGGCCCTCAAATATACTCCCAGACTCACAAGCTTCAATGTAAAAGACCTGCAGATCATTTAAGGGAAACTACATTAAGTATACTGCATCAACCGAATTGATCACAAAAATCTGACACTCAACAATTACAAGCACAGATAGAAAATTAAAACCGAAAAAAAATAAAGAAGAAAAGAACTGATGAAAGTGACTTACTAAGCTTTTGTATGTCCCTGAAGCATGCTTCC
Organism: Nicotiana noctiflora; assembly: GCA_032618575.1. Taxonomy (NCBI): domain Eukaryota; kingdom Viridiplantae; phylum Streptophyta; class Magnoliopsida; order Solanales; family Solanaceae; genus Nicotiana; species Nicotiana noctiflora. The sequence goes on from JASVEL010009721.1 coordinate 85,830, forward strand.
TTTTCAAGACATCAATTAAATCATCAGCATAGATATAAGGGCCACTAGGCATCCCTGATTTTGTGAAAATATAAGAATATAAAGCATTGCAGATTAGTAGTAATTACCAAACCGATAAACTAAAAAAAACAATAACCAACATAGATTATCAACAAATAATCCCACCTTAACTGCAAACCTACAATTATTGATACTTCCAGTTCCCCTATTCCTAATAACAGGTGACCCTCAAAATAAATATCTAGCCAATTCAGTCCACAGAACCTACACCTACAGTTGTTATTACTCCTAATAATGAAATGGAAATGAACCCTTTTATTAAAAAAAGAAAAAAGAGAAATGAACCCTTCTCCCCAGCAATATTCACATTGGGTTCCATGGTGTACCCAAAGACCCAGCTTACGCATAAAAAGTAAATCCAAAAGCTCCAAATTTAGAAGACAAAAAGGGATGAGAGAGTGTGTTTTTCAAGTTTCAACTTTCAAGCCACAAATTCTGTCACAAATACGCAACTAGAATTGTGAAAACTAAAAGGGAGATACAAACTCATCAGTAAATAATATCTAAAGCAAACAAGAAATAGAGCTAAAGCTAATTATATCCAATACATCTGGGCTACAGAAGTGAAATAGAATACCAGCTGAACAAGAACCAAACTGCTTCCTTTCAAGTAACCACAGATTTTTTTGGCTAGGCCTTAAGGAAAGAAAATTATATGATCGATGAAGTAACAAACTTCAGCAAGGCAACTAACCAAGCACTCCTGGACCACCATGATCACTGTAGAAGATGAAGATATGATCATTCGGACCACTTTCCACCACCTTCCCACTGCCTCCACTAAGAGCGGCTCTATCCCCAAGGATAACAGCAAGAACGTTGTTGGCTGTAACATGATGCCCTGTATAATCCTGCCATAGGGAAATACTATCAGAATAGAGTACACTAACTATTTAAGTTTTAATTAATGATTCACACCTGAGAAAGAACCTACCTTTGGAACTCCTTTATAGACATCGTCACCATTAGGGCTATTTATGATGACTCCTGGCCTAGGATTCTCAGGATTTTGAGCAATGTCATCATACATAAACACAATAATATTTTCATCCTTGAGACCACCTTTCTTCAACAGCTGATATGCATGACAAACATCTGCCTGGTACAAAAAAGATAAAATTCACAAGGCTTATTAGCAAAGTAGAAGCAACAGCTCAAAGAAAACAGGCATTTTTTCCATTCCACTGGCCTCGTCTTCAGTCCATTTCATATTTCCATCCATGTTTAACCAACTTTTTTACGCAAACGCAAATTCAGCTTACAAAGTAGCCGCTGCAGCTCCAAATCCTCAATAATTAAGAATATAGTGCTAGACTTGTTCAAATAAGCCACAGACATTTTCTTTTTTCGTATCATATTAATTACCAAACAAGCATACATGTTGGTTAGGGTAACTAATAGTAAGTCTACATGCTCATAAACAGCTACTTAACTCTAACTGATACTAAAATTAGAAAATACAAAATCTTCAAAGCAATCATTTTGTCTTCTCTATTCATCTATTTATTTGATTATTCTTGTTTGCTATTCAAATGCCAAAAAGAAAGAGAGAGAAAAAAAAAACGGAAAATCTTTAATTTGGTGAAAAAGCTAAATTAGGGGCAAGGTGAAGAGTAACCTGGTGCCTGTAATTCCAGTAACCTCTTGATCCAGCTACCAGCACAGCCCATTTAGTACCAATTGAATCATCATCGTACTCACCACTGAAAAACTTCAATGCTTCCGACGGTAATTTCAGCACATCCCTGCCGTTAACGGCGGCGAGAATTGACAGTCCAATGATCAAGACAGCACTCACAACGTAGCGAACAATCATTGTTCAAACAAGGTAATCAAAGCTAGTAATTTTTTTTTGCAATGGAAAGCTTATCACTTACTCTTGAAATGAGTCAACTACTCTCTAGAGCAGCACGAGTTTCACGTTGAACAGGCAATTATCTGAGTTTCACATAACAGTTGGAAAGGAAAAAAAAAAAAGAAAGTTCAGTGACGATATTGTCATTTTTAGTTTTTATGCTAGTCAATTAATGAGATGATTAGGCTTCATTAGGAATGTTAGATGTTGATTAAACTACTAAAAAAGAGATCAGTAAAATTACGAGGAATATTCTTTGTGTTCTTTTTTTCGTGTTGCTTTGCTATTCGTCAATTTATTTAATATTCCATCCGTCTAGAAAAAAGGCCAATTTCAAAGTAAGAATATCGAAATGATAGATTTTTCACCCTTTTAAGTTCAAAATTTTTGAAAAGTAATTTCATATTTAAATAAAGATTCTAGGATTTAGCCCACGTGAAGTAAAATTTTCTAACATTTCATAAATATTAAGGTTTGATTTTATAATTTCAAAAGTTTTATAAATTTAATAAAATATCAAACTCATCATGCTTAAATTCTAAATCGCAAATAAATCAATTAGAATCTATATACAAGAATCTTCTTAGTAATAATAAATCCGTCAAAACCCTCCTAAGAATGTTTCAAAACAAACTTGGAGCTTGTTAATTGTTTCAGATTAACGCAGCATTTCACTAAAGGTTCAAAAATATCTTTTTCCAATTAAATTAATATTGTATTTCCTAATTATAGTACTAGTTCAATTGGTTCACTCAGCACCCACGTACCACTCTACTGAATATTAATTACAGTATGGACAGCTATGGTCAATGTCATTGCAGTACAAGTAGGTATACCATCAACATCTATGCCCACAATAAATAACAAAGCAAATTGATTTACTATATAAATCTTGAGACACCAAATTAACTTTTACATGGATTGACTAGTGTAGCCGCCCAATTGTTAGAAAATTACACAAGAATAAAAGAGAAGTATGGCTTTGATGCCTGAAAATCATTATTTTTCAAGAGATATTTTCTATATATTCTTTGAGAAATTACAAGTAATTCTCTGTCATGATGCAACAAAATCAGAATTACATTTACAAAATTGAATATTAATACTCGTGGAGTCTCCCTGTATTTATAGAATTCAATAGAAGACTTTTCAAAAAAGTCACGCTCCTGTACGAACATTTATGTCTGTTCTATTCAAAGTCAAACTTAAATAATCAAAAAATTACTTCAAAAAATAAAACCTTTATTTAAAGGTTTGGCGTGACCCGCCCACATCCAAGTCATATATATATATATATATATATATATATATATATATATATATATATATATATATATATTACACAAACTTTTAGAAGTATGTCATATACTTATTCTATAGTACTTAATAGGGTTAGCCTTTTAAGGCCTTAAAAGTGACTTAAAAGTCACCAGGTGGGAAAACTAACTATGTCTAACATCAATTTGTAAGAAATGGATACAAAATAACTTAATATTATATCAATAATTAATTTAGATAGAAATTAATACGATATGACATAGGTAAAACTTATGAAGGTAATCGTTAATACATAATCAAATAAATAAAAATAAAATTTTTACAGAGTGACTTGAAATAAAGGTTTTTTCACAAAGAAAAAGAATAATGTTTTATTTCTATAAATTTTTCTATAGAAAATGTAGTAACAAGAAAGATCTAATCGAAAATATCGACAAATTCTTACGAAGTCCAATAGACCGTAACACTATATACAATAGACCCTCATGATTCGGTTATTTCCTGGACTTCACATATAGCAGAAGCTTAATGCACCAAACTGTACTTCTTGTGAAGTACAAAATAGAAAAACCAAAGCCAACAGCTCCAATTTCCTATCAATCCAAATTTAATTTCTGAATAACATACATATAGGAAATTTTACCTCCTACAGCTAGAAATAAATACTCTTTTAAATAATTATCTGCTATAGCTACCTTTTAATTTTATAACAAAATATATATTTATGGTCATTTCCTATCATTAAGTCATTAAACACTCTCCCTAATATTTTTCTCTTTCATTCTTTATAAAACTAGCTCCTTATTAAACCTTAGCGTATGTTCTTTTTTTTTTTTTTTTTTGCAGGAGATGTTGTTGCCCTAACATTATTCACGAGTTCAAGTGACGGTATTAGCAATTAGTGCTCATTCCCTTGAAGGAGTAGTCATGTAGGCACAAGGATGGAATCAATTTATTAAGGGGAGAAGCTACAAATTTCGACAAAAAGGCTTCTCGATACATGGTCTAGGAAAAGAGCAAAACAGATCTAATGGAAGCAGATAAAACTATCCGATAATGTTCTTGACGAGGAGAATTTGGATGCTGAACACGAAGTTGTTGGAGACTTGGAAAACACGCTAGATAATGTTTCCAAGCTGCAAAAACCATATCGCTACATTGAACCGCGATTTTCCTTTATCACGAACTCTGCAACTCCGGTATATAGTTCACAATTCTAACGGAAGAGTTGATTCGTGTATTCAGATGTATTTATATGTATTTGATAAGGCATACACTAATTTTTATTTTGTATAGTGATTTCTGACTGTTGTATTTGGATGTATTTATATGTATTTGAGTTCACACAACAATATATTTAAAATAGATTGTTAGTTCTAATTGCATTTATCTGTATTTTTAACCTAACTGTATCCATCCATATTTAAAATAATAATATAATAAAATATAGTAAAATACTCTATATATAAATAGAAATTAGTGAATACAACCAATGAAATGTATTTAGATTGTAGGCAGTGACTATTAGATGTATTAGATTTTGTTAGAGAAACATGGCATGAAGGAAAGCATATATTATGAAGACAATATTATACAAGCTGTATTTTTAAAAATTATACCATGAATACATTATACAACTAGCCAGAATACATATCCATATAGTTGGATACAACAAATTAGCGAAGAGGTTGTAATATATACCACGAACAAAAGGATGGACTAAATCTCTGAATATTGCTTTGTTTTTTGGGTGTTTTTCGTCTAAGACATTTTTTCCTTATAACTGGATTAATAATGTTGTGTGTCATAATTGAGTTTGTTGAGTTATATTAGGAGTCAATTGGTAGACTTCTGATTTTATAAGCAACTAAAACAAAAAAAATAAAGAAACAGAAATTGGCAGTATTATGTCCCGAGCCCTCAAATTCCTTGTGTATCCTTAAAGAACCTTACCCACTCATTGTTCCCAAGGTTAATGGATAAATTTTTCCCATGATAGAAGGGAACTTCCAACTTAGCAGTAAACACTTCAAACCACAAAGTTATCAGCGAACTCAAAATAATGGTGCAAATGACACGACCAACTTACTTTGTTTTGAAAGTAACGATGCAGAAAGAAGATGATGATGAATCAGAAGATTTCTGGATGAAAAATTCTGAAGAAATGACTGCCTATTTATAGCCATGAAATTTCTGGATTGAAAGGGTGTAAAAGTGGTTGTACACACTCCAGGTGGCTATTCGTGAAATGCAACCTCTCTGGTAGTTGTTTAACGCGGGAATATTTAAAATAGAATTAAAGACGAAAAATTAATTTAATCCATCGTTACAAATAACGGTCACTTAAAATATTAATATTTAATTAATTATCCGAAGTCGAAGTCGAGCCGAGCGAGCAACGACAACGACGGCGCGAGGCCCCTGCCTCTTAGCTCATTTTAAGAGCTTAAAGGAGTGCTTCTATATTTATACCCAACAAAATACTTGTCTTTAACTAATGAGGGACAAAGTGCAAAAGCCAAAGTTTCCTTTTTACCTTCTTCCCTCATTTCCCATTTACACTACCACACTTCAACCCCAACAATCACCCACATGAATGGGGAATGATGAACATGCATGAACTTTTTTGTGTGACTCACAACTAAGGACTAATTGCATCGGGATAAGTAGCTTTCCCTTTGAACTTTTTATAGTGAGCATATATATGATATACTCGATCAACCGATAGATTTGATATCTTTGAATTGTCGAGCTTTAGTGTATACCTAGACAACATATGTCACACAATTAATCCTTATTCATCTTTTAATTCTCATTGTTGTGTTCGTTTTAGCCATGAACACCGCCTGGTTTTATAAATGCGTAGAGAGTTGGCCTTAGAATATTCTCCTTGAAGCGGCTTACACTTCATACTTATATACGTGATCCTAAACGTGTTATCCCGTAGATATACTATTCGATATACCCCATATCAAACTTAGAAATCATATAAAAGTTCTAGCTTTATCCTTGATACTGAACATTGTCTGCATCACGAGAATGGACCGAAATTTTATTTGACAATGTTACTAATGACTTTGTTTGATCTCCTTGAACCTAGATCATGGGATATCTAATCTTCTAGGTAAAGTTACCGCCATAGTGACTTGTCATCGGCCATAGTACCATTCCCTTTGATGACTTCTCAATCGCCTCTCTTGGTAGGCCTTTTGTAAGTAGATCCGATACGTTATCTTTTAAATTTACATAGTCAAAATATGATAATTCCACTAGAGAGTAGTTGTCTAACGGTATTATGCCTTCGTCGAATGTGACGAGATTTCTCGTTATACGTAACACTCCCAATATTTCTTTTCAATAATCCATTTACTAATCAATTTCGTCTTAAATTTTCCATTAAACCTTTCAAAACAAGTGAAAATAAACATCCATGAAGATAAACCGCCCGACCTCTATATCACTAGTCATGAGCAACTAAAATACAAGTCTAATAGAGTATACTCAGATTACAAAATGAGTCAAGTAAAACTGCACAACTATATAATAGGATGGAGAAAAACAAGATTGCGATCGTCGTGCAGCTACCTTGCTAAGCCCTAGGATAATCTGAAGAAGAATTAACACTCACTCGGATGCCTTGGCACTGGATCTGCACACAAGGTAAAAGGAGTAACATGAGTACGCCAAATTACACTGTTGCGTCCATTAGTTTCGTCAAATTGCAACACTATTAATATTTGCTATTGTATTATTTATGTCTCAATAGGGCCCTAACCCTTCCTCGTCACTACCCAACCGAGCTTAGGCTTGGCACTTACTGAGTACTGTTGTGGTGTACTCATGCCTCTTATGTGCATGTTTTTCATGTGCATATCCATTTACCTCTACGCACGCGCATTACCAATAGCTGCAGGGAGCATTTTCGGAGACTTGAGGTATATCTGCCGCGTTCGTAGACCGGAGAGTCTCCCTCTCACTCTACCTTTTAGTTAGCTAGATGATATTCTATTTTTCCTTGATATTGACATTTCCGGATGATTAGAGCAGTATTATGTATCATTCTTAATCTTTGTTGCCCGTGGATTTTCGGGTCTTTGGGATAGTTTGAAATCTTTAAAGTGTTAAAGTGTATGTGCCAGGCGGCAACAATATACATTATTCATATTATTTAGTCTTGATTATAAATTTCGCAAATATTGTTACTTCCACAATGTATTAGTCTTACTTGGGCGTGAAGACTAGGTGTCGTCATGACATGTTCACAATTGGTGGACTAGGGTTGTGACAAGCTGGTATCAAAACTCTAGGTTCATAGGAGTCACGGGACACATGCCAGTTTATTAGAGTCTCGTTGATCGGTACGGAGATGTCTGTAGTTATCTATGAGAGGCTATGTAACTGTTTAGGAAAATCTTCATTTCTTTTGAATTCCTTGTCGTGTGATATTTTGACACCAATTCTAAACTTCTGCCTTCTATTCTCTTACAGATGGTAAGGACACGTGCTACATGAGAGGACCAGGCACTCGCACCCCCTGCTGCCGCCGTTAGAGGCCGGGATAGAGGTCGAGGGCGCGCCCGAGGTGCAGCCACAACACCTGTGCGTGCTACCGCTGAGGTACCACCAGCAGACCCAGTTGGAGCACAGTCACCTAGTACACCTACTACAGCTACTACTACTCTAGCGCTCCAGGAGACCCTGGCTCAGTTCATGAGCATGTAAACTACTTTGGCTCATGCGGGGTTGTTTCCCCTCGCTGAAGCCACATCTCAGGTCGGGGGAGGGGCCCAGACTCCCACAGTCGTTACATTTGAGTCGCAAGTGCTTGCGGGGCAGGTTCCAGAGATTATTACTATGCCTCCTGCTGCCCCAGTACAGCCCGAAGGTGGGCCAGCTGCCTCCGAGAATGAGCAGTGTAGATTAGAGAAGGTCAAGAAAATATGATCCCCCGGTGTTCAGTGGCTTGCTTCAGATTACTCCTTGGGATTCTTGGAAGAGTGTCATAGTATTCTTCATATTATGGGCATAGTGGAGTCTGGTGGGGTTTCTTTCACCGCCTTTCAGCTTCGGGGAGCCACCTATGATTGGTGGCATACTTAGGAGTTGGATAGTCCAGTTGAGTGTGTCTCACTGACTTGGACCCAGTTCTTCGACATGTTTATGAGGGAGTTTGTTTCCCAGAGCCTCAGGGATTCATGACGCGCGGAGTTTAAGCATTTGCGCCAGGGTGCTATGACAGCCTCAGAGTATGCCATTTGTTATACCAGGTTGGCCATACATGCACCGACTTTGGTCGCCATAGTTCGGGAGAGAGTTTGGAGGTTTATCGAGGGTCTTATTCTGCCCATCCGATCCAGTATGGCTCGAGAGTTAGAGATGGATATTCCTTACTAGCAGGTAGTGAGAATTGCTAGGCGGATTGAAGGTATGCTCACCATGGAGCAAGGGAGAAGGAGGCCAAGATGTCTCGAGAGTCGGGCCACTACTCTGGTGCCTGTACTTTATCAGTCGGTCGTTATGGTAGGGGTTATTCTGGTCGCCCTATTCATTCAGCCTTGCTAGAAGCCGGTAGTACTCCAGCTCCACCAGCATCTCAGGAGCCTTATTATGCGCCTCCAGTTTCAAGTGTGCCTCCTGCGCGGGGTACCTCCAGAGGTTAGTCCAGCGGACCTAGCTCTAGTTAGTCACAGCCACCACGTCCTCCCAAAGCTTGCTTCGAGTGTGGCGATACACGTCACGTGATAAGGGACCGCCCCAGACTTGGTAGGGGTACATCTTCAAAGACTGCTCAGCCACAACGTGCTTCTCACAATTCTCAGGCTATGGTTCCAAAACAGCCCCTATTGCTGCCCCACCTGCCTATCATGCCATATCGAAAGAGCTGAAAAATATGAGAGAATATTTATAGCTGATCAACAAAAAGAACATGTTGCTAATAGTGTACATATCTGGAGAAGTCATATTTGGAGTGGAGAAAAGTCTCGAGGCGCTCAAAATTGTCCGACATGCTGGACAACCTCTTGTGATAAATAGGACCAGAGGCGGATCCAGAATTTAAATTTTATGGGTTCAAACCTATTATATTTTTAAAACTATGGGTTCATATCTATTATTTTTACAATTTTAATAAATTTTTACTCCGCGTCAAAAGTTATGAGTTTAGTTAAACCCATGTACATTACACTGCATCCGCCACTGATTAGGACTGCCTTAAATCCTTTTTAAGCATTCCAAAACTCAAATATATAAGTTATAGTATCATTTTGCATATAAAAGAACAAATAACAAGTGTTTTATAATTAGAAATCAAGATTGTGACTAGTGTGATATGATAATCTTGTGTACGTGTCAAGATTTTTGAGTTGCAGTGTGGATCAACTTTTTATACCGCATATGGAAGGAAATACATCCCTGCTCTGGCTAACTTGTGCAACACTGGATTCAGAAAGGAGCAAATGGCTACTGCAACAATATAAGCTTGCAAACATTATTAGCTACTCCACCACGTTTACGATAAGTTTCCAATTTACTTTTAGCATGCTCATTAAAAAAATACTAAATTTTATACAAAAATATATACTATGACTAAACTACCCCTAATTAAATACTTAATGTAAGAAGTAAGAAAACTTTTTAGGGATATGTACATAGGGGTTATTTTGAAAAAATAAATTGAATTTTTTCTTGATTATAACTAGACATTTATTTTGAACCAAAATGAAAAAGTAAATTAGACACTTATTGTAAACCGGAGGAAGTAATTAATTAATAGCATTCTCCACGAGGAAATTAATATGTCATCTAGCAGCCCAATAAATTGTTACGTGCGCGAATATAACAGATGAGAAACTCATTGTTATGGGGTTCGACATGTAACAAAGCAAATAAACTTTCACTTGTTGTATAAAATGAAAAACACAATCTTACTTTCCTTTTATCTAAACAATCGGGCATGTTTTGATGCGTTTACTATTCAAATGCCAATCAATAAACTTTCAATGCAAAAATTTAACTTGGAAAGTAGGGGTTTAGGTCTTAAGTCTACCCATATTCACAAAATTGAAACTCGGCGCAAATTCTAACCCCTTCATCCTTTATCTATTATATTAACTATTTTATAGATTATACAGATAGATTTATTTATTTTTATTCCCAAGACAATCAAATTACCACCAACAGATAAGTTATTTTTTTAATTTTTATGTATTGGGAAAAATTGTGTTTATATATATTGAAGTGATTGAAAGATGAGATTTTATAAAACGAAGGCTGGTCAAAGAATGATCACTACCATAGAGGCACGAGTTGCAACAGATACGAGCAGAGGCACATGCAAATATTCACAAGGCTCAACGCTCGAACCTATTTAAATTCAAAAATTAAAGAGAATGAATTTGACAGCACAAAAGAGTACAGTTGCGGTATTTAATAAGCATTAAATACCGAAAAAGTTAGAAAATCTGTATTAAATTACAATAATTATCAAACGTGTATCTTAGAGATAACTATAAAAAGGAGAAGACTGGTCATTTGTATACACACGAAAACACTATTGAATATACTCACTTATTTTTCTTTCTTTTATTCATCTTATTATTAACCTAATTAATTTTTCATTATTCATTTCTTTGATTATCAGTAATCCGAGTTCTTCTAAAATAAAGCTTTGACCAAAATTCCACTTTTTAGTTAAACAAATTATTTTCGTTACCGGGAATCTGATAATCTATTATTTCTTAACCTAACCTTTTTTGTTACATCAACAACCATATCAAATATTAACGACAACACTCAAGGAAACCATCAACTCCAGAGAGACCTACAAGATGATCGCACCCCGATCCCTTCTCCACAAAGCTCGCCCCGGCGGTCTCGAAAAGGCACTCTTGATGGATCTCACTCAAACACAAATGCTCAATTTGACAATGATGAAGCTATCAATGAAGCTTTGCAAAAGTGAATTACTCAACAGATCAATAAAGCTCATGAGGCCTTTGCCAGCTCGTTACATGTTGCACCACCAACACCAATTCCAGATAACAACACTTTGGAAAACCCTCGTTTTGGGCTTGCTAATTCGGGTTGTGGTGGAATCCCCAGTGATTCACGAGATGGAGAACCAGATAACTTAATCAATTCCGATTTATAAAGTTAGTATTAACATTGCAGAAATAGCTCAAAGAGCAAAGTGACCGCATATAGCAAACACATGGAGACCGTCTTTAATCAAAGGGATAGATATAGACAAATATTCACAATAACCTTTGAAGCCAAGTGTTGTTCCTCTCCCAATTTCAAAGAAATTCAAAATGCCCGATATTTCAAAATATGATGAACAACTAATCTACGAGACGACCCGACTGCACTTACAACTGCGTAAAAGGCAACAATTTGACCAAACAAGAAATTGAATCAGTATTGGTCAAAAGATTCGCTGAAACACTCACTAAGGGTGCATTAATGGTATGCCCTTTTACCCAAAAATTCCATAAATTATTTTGCTCAGCTTGCAGATTCATTTATCAAAGCACATTCGGAAGCTCAAAAAGTCGAAAAGAGAATGGATGATATTTTCAAAATCGAACAAGGGGACTCATAGTTGCTTAGAGAGATCGTGGATAGGTTCCAGCGTGAAAGAATAAATAACAAATCATTATAAAAAGAATACCTTTAATAACGAGTGTATTATGTCATTCATCAAAGCTATAGAATCATGACTCTCAAACTTGGCCTTCTCGATTGAGTCGATTAGAGGTTTCAACCACATATTAGCCCCACCTGATTTTCTCAAAAGGTTACCATTGGTAGGGACTTTGATGATAACCTGTCTCATGACCTCACCTCTACTTGAGGAACCAACCTCAGTGTAGTGAATAGTTGAAGGAGGAACAATTGAAGAAGGAGTAGTCGAATGAGGAATTGTAGAAGCAGTCAAAACAGCCTGAGGATGAACTGTAGCAGCCACGACTGACAAATGAGGTATCACATGAACGAGAGTAGAAAAGGAAGCAAGGGGTGCTTTATAAAAAATCGGACCTAAAATTTCACTACCAAACCCGGGGTTAAAAAGCTACTCAATAGAATCAGAGTAGCAGCGGAAACATCATCATCAAGGATCACCACCGAGGCTTCAACACACTCAGTAATCGGAATAGAACGAGGGGAGAGGCTTCATCATCAGAAATAATCCGTCTTCGAGCTTGTGGCCTTTTTATCAAGGAACTCCCGTCTTCCTCTTCTTTAGAATCTTGGTCAATAGCAATTTTTCTTTTCGATGAAGAGCACAAAAGTATCTCCTAGGCCCTTTCCAAAGAAATTTGAGAAGTTACGACCGCCTAAACCATAATACCACGAATAAAAAATCCTAATAAAAAGAAGGATTAAAATAAGTTTTGAAGAGTTAATAAAAATGGGTTATAAAAAAACTCGTACCATGAGTTTTCACTTTTCATCCAAATCGTTGGGAGAGAGTTTTTCAAGATCTACCCTCCATTAGAGTTGTATTTAAAAATTCTCCTACCTAACTACAAAAATTGGAAATTTCATCAACAACTCCCATGGTTGCTGAAAAAAGGAAAATTAAAACAATGATCATCAAAATTGAGGGAAAAATGTACGAGAAAGTTATTAAAAAAAACTCACATGCAAAATTCCACTTCTTAGGGAAGGGAGCATTTTCGTCACCCACTAACCGAACAGTGGAGGCAGCAACAAACACCGCATACCATCCACGGTCTCTGTCATCTTCTGGACTGAACAAAACTCCTATTACTCCTTGCTACTAAAGTAAAAACACCTTGGCGAAACAGTCTGGGAGAATAAATGAGAGAAAGTAAAAGTCACACCTCCCATGTTGGTCAAATATCTCAAACACACAACATCTTTCCACATTATACCAACAAATGTCTCAAACAAAACAACAACCTTCCACACTATAGAGCCAATTTGACCTAAGCAGACATAAAAAAAATGACAGAATTCAAGGATAACGGGGTCAATAGGAGGGGTTTGAAACCTAATGTGAAAGGGTATGTATAAACAAAAGAAAACCCAATTAAATAGGAGGTGATTCTTTGGTTTGCACTGGAAATTATAATAGGGAAGTAATGACTACAATGGTAGTCTTTACGAACTAAAGCAATTAGACCTTCAATGATCTGAGTTGGGAAGATATCAACATGAATTAAAAAGGACACTTGATTTCTAAGAGATTCTCTATCATTATAGAAAGATAGTTCCACAAGAACTATTTTCTCCATTGAAGGTTCACGAAAAGGTTTAGAGGGTTCCTTACCTCTAAAAGAAGACCTTTGAAAAAGAGAACCTCTGGTTCTAGAAGAGAGACTGGAACTAGATGAAGGAAGAGAAGAACCACATATGGATGAAGACCCTAAATTACGTAGCATGTATTTTCTTCTGCTTCTACTAGGGGCAAGAGGAAAGTTATCAATAATGGAGGCTCGCCTAGGGTTAGGATTTGATGAAGACATGATAATACGAGGAAGAAACAAACAAGAATTGAATATTATGATAACTTTATGAGAGAAAGATAAAAGTGAAAAACTATATTTATACTGAGAAGCAACCGTCCAAGAAAAGTTGTAAAAATGAAAATGTCATGATGAGAACTAACATTTCGTAATTGGTGTAGCAGTTAAAAAACCTTGAAAAACGCTGAAAAATCACAAAATCAACCAAAAGGTACCACGTGTAATGGGCATTAAATAGAAGTGACAGTTCCAAAGAAAAACTGATAGCTGCAAATATTTCCGCTTTAATAAAATCCACTTCCCAAATATTCAATTGATTAATGAATGGCAAGTGGGGAGACTATATGTATTGAAAAAAATTGAGTTTATATATATTGAAGTGATTGAAAGATGACATGTCATGAAACGAAGGCTGGTCAAAGAATGATGATTGCAAAGAGCCACGAGCTGCAATAGATACGAACATAGGCACAAGCAGAGGCACGAGCAAATATTCACAAGGCTCAATGCTCATACCTTAAATCCAAAAATTAAAGAGAATGAATATGACATCACAGAAGAGTACATATATGGTATTTAATAAGCACTAAATACCTGAAACGTTAGAGATTGTGCATTAATTACAATAATTATATAATATATCATTTAATGCCTTTATTGTCTATAATGGCCTTATTATAACAAATGCGAAACATATATCTTAGAGATAGCTATAAAAAGGAGAAGACTGGTTATTTGTAAGCATACGAAAACACTATTGGAATATACTGAGTAATTTTGCTTTCTTCAGTTCATCATATTATTAGCATAATTAATTTTCATTATCCATTTTTTTCATTATCAGTAATCCGAGTTCTCCTAAAATAAAGCTTTAACCGAAATTTCACTTTTTGATTAAACACTCCACTAACGTATTGCTTTCACCCCAAACAATTTAGTATACCCTATTATCACAAATATATCAAACCTAAATGAAGCGTTTATCCTAATGGGGTGAACCCTTACTTCTTGAAATCTGAAGAACTTTGATGAAATTGAAACGTCTAGCAAATTTCAATGATTCTAGGGGTTAAGATTAATGCTACTAAGTGTAACATAAGATTAAATGAGAGTTTAAAGCTTACCTTGGAGTTGAAGTTGATCATTGGGTGAAAAATTCTAGTTAGGGTGGTGTGGAAACTTGAGGAGTTGAGGGTCAAATCTGAGCCAATACATTAATGGAGAGGGTATTATTCGAAGTAAATTTATACGGAGGGTATGCTTGTTGTATTTTTCACAAAATTAAGGCGTTTTTGAGTCAATCTACTAACAATAATGACGTTTGGAACAAAGTTTAAACAGAAGACAAGTTTATTATATTTCCGACGGGCATTTTGGCCAATTTCCTTACAGAAAATAGGTGGGGACTTGTCTCCTCCGGGCTCCGTACAACTTCCCTCTCCTTTTCTGCCTTACTGAAATCCTACAAAAACCCTACATTTGTTGATTGCCATATACACAGGAGAGAAAGGTGAATCAGTTGTGAAAGTGAAAGAAGACCAAAATAGTCAAAATGCGCAGTAGAAAGCGGTCAAAAGAAGTTGCTGCAGAAAGTGGTGGAAACTCTGCAGAGGAAGCGAGTACAGCAAAGTATAAGAAGGATAAGGGAGAAGAAGGGATAGTGGTATTGAGTTTTAATATATTTAATTAATATATTAAAGAGTTAAAAGAGAGTGAATGAGAAATAGAGAGAAATGAAATTTTGAGTGAAATTTTAATTTTCCTCTCCTTGGTAAATGAGCATTGTCTCATATCGGAAGAGGAAGAGGTTTTTTATGAGTATATAATCAATTGCTCTTCTTCTAGCTCTTAAAGAGTTGAGAAGAAAGCAAGCCTCGCGCCGTCGTCGTCGTCGCTCGCTCGGCTCGCTCGGTTCGGCTCAGCTTCGGCATTGATCGATCGATTGATTAACTTTTCGGACCAAATTTATTTGTTAATAGTAAAATATTAACAGAAATGTTGTTAAATATTTATTTTAATAACGGAATATTAATATTAAATATTAATATTAAATCTAATCCATTTTTCTATTTTGGTAATAGAAAAGTAACTACCCATCAATTTTCCCTCTTTATTTTCCCTCTTTATTATTGAGTAAATGGCCATTTATGCAATGACATTTATGCTGTGGCAGTTTTGCAGAAACAGCCATTCTGAAGAGACTCTTCAGATTTCAGCCCAACTTTTGGCTATAAATACAACACTATTCTGCTCAGAATTTTACTACGAATTTCTGAGTTTCTCCTCCTTTCTTCTGCATAATTTTAGCATCAAACAAAGCAAAAAGTAAGTGTGATTTGCTACCGAACTTTGCGTTCGCTGAAATACTGGGGTTTGAAGTACTACTACACTAGTGTGTAATTCGTTCTATCCTGGGATGAAGTAATCTATAACCTTGGGTACTAGGAGGGGATTAAATTCCTTAAGGAAACATTGTGAATTCGGTGGGCTCGAATTGGTTTTCTCTTATTTCTGTTCATGCACATTTCTGTTTATATTTATTTATATTTCCAGAATTATTTTACAAATACATTGTAATAACAAGCTTAAGGAATTTCAAGACCATAAACTGCAGCTAACGCTACTAACGTTCGTATGGACGTAATTCTTGTAACTGGAGAGTATGTATCGAAGTAATCAAGATCTTCTCGTTGTCTATACACTTTGACCACAAGTCTTGCCTTATATTTGTCAATAGTGCCATCATCTTTAATTTTCCTCTTAAAGATCCATTTAGAACCCAACGGTTTATTTCCAGGAGGAAGATCAACCAATTCCCATGTATGGTTGTTCAATATGGATTCTATTTCACTATTGACTGCCTCTTTCCATAACAATGATTCCGAAGAAGACATAGCTTCTTTAAATGTTTGAGGCTCATTTTCCGATAAGAAAGTCACAAAATCTGGTCCAAATGAAGTAGACGTTCTTTGACGTTTACTACGCCTTGGATCTTTCTGGTTAAGTGTACTTTCTTTTGCTTCTTCCCGAGGTCGTTTAGATCCTTCACTAATCGACTCACATTCCTTTTTGTACGGATATATATTTTCAAAGAACTCGGCGTTATCTGATTCTATAACCGTATTATTATGAATGTCGGGATTTTCTGATTTATGAACCAGAAATCGATATGCTTTACTATTAGTCGCATATTCTATGAAAATACAATCAACGGTTTTCGGTCCTATTTTTACCCTTTTGGGTTTAGGAACTTGCACTTTTGCCAAACACCCCCACACTTTAAAATAATTCAAGTTGGGCTTCTTTCCTTTCCATTTTTCATATGGAATGGATTGTGTTTTGCTATGGGGTACTCGATTTAATATTAGGCTAGCCGTAAGAACGGCTCCCCCCCACCCACAAGTTCTGTGGCAAACCAGAACTTATCAATAATGCGTTCATCATCTCTTTTAATGAACGATTCTTTCTTTCTGCAATCACATTGGATTGGGGCGTGTAAGGAGCCGTTGTTTGATGAATAATTCCATATTCTAAACATATTTGTTCAAAAGGAGATTCATATTCACCTCCCCTATCACTTCTTATCATTTTGATTTTTTTGTTAAATTGTGTTTCAACTTCATTTTTGTATTGCTTGAATGCATCTATTGCTTCATCTTTACTATTAAGTAAGTAAACATAGCAATATCGAGTACTATCGTCAATAAAAGTTATGAAATACTTCTTTCCACCGCGAGATGGTATTGACTTCATGTCACAAATATCGGTGTGAATTAAGTCTAAAGGATTTGAATTCCTTTCAACCGACTTATAAGGATGTTTAACATACTTAGATTCCACACATACTTGACATTTTGATTTATCACATTCAAATTTAGGCAATACTTCCAAATTAATCATTTTCCGCAAGGTTTTATAATTGACATGACCCATACGTATATGCCATAATTTATTTGACTCAAGTAAGTAAGACGAAGCTGAAATTTTATTATTATTCTCAACGACCATTACATTCAGCTTGAAAAGGCCCTCGGTGAGGTAACCTTTTCCTACAAACATTTCGTTCTTACTTATTACAACCTTATCGGAAACAAAAACACACTTAAAACCATTCTTAACAAGAAGTCCAGTAGAGACTAAATTCTTCCTAATCTCGGGAACATGAAGGACATTGTTCAAAGTCACCACTTTGCCGGAAGTCATTTTGAGAAATATCTTCCCACATCCTTCAATATTGGCCTTAGAAGCATTTCCCATAGAAATCGTCTCGTCGGGTCCAACAAGAGCATAAGTAGCAAACGCTTCTCTAACTGCACAAACATGGCGAGTGGCTCCAGAATCAATCCACCACTCTCTAGGATTGCCTACCAAGTTGCATTCGGAAAGCATGACACATAAGTCATCAACATCATCATGCTTTTCAACCATGTTTGCTTGACCCTTGTTCTTGCCTTTCTTCGGAGCACGACACTCCGTAGATTTGTGTCCGGGTTTTCCACAATTGTAGCAGTTTCCACTGAACCGCTTCTTGCTTGGGTTGTATTTTGGTCCATTCTCTTATAAGACAATGTTTCAGTACCAAGGATAAAGCATTAAGGCTTTTTAATGATTTCTAAATTTGATACGGGGTATATCAAATAGTGTATCTACGGGATGACACGTTTAGGAATCACCTATGTAAGTGTGAAGTGTTAGCCGCTTCAAGGAGAATTTTGTAAGGCCAGTTCTCTACGCACTTATGAAACCAGGCGGTGTTCATGTCTGAAATGAACACAACAATGAGAACCAAAGACGGTTAAGGGTTGGTTGTGTGACTTGTGGTTGTCTAGGTATACACCAAAGTTCGACGGTTCAAAGATATCAAATCTACCGATTGATCGAGTATATCGGACATAAGTTCACTACGGAAAGTTCAAAGGGAAACCTACTTATCCAGATGCAAGTAATCCTTACTTGCGAATCACACAGCTTTTCATGCATACTTCCGTGATATAGCCATTCCCCATTCATGTGGGGGATTGTTTGTTTGCATAAACTTTAATTCTACCAGGATCTTGAACATGATAATCTTACATATAATCGTCATAGAAAACATACCTGAATCGTGAGCCATCATCTCTAAGAGGAAGCGTTAATCGGTAATTGGTTTCTCGCCCCTTGCCCTAGCTTTCGTTACCGCCATCTTTATGGATGGAAGAGAGGAAAAAGCAGTAGCCCTAATGGGAGGGGAGAGGACCAATTTATAGAGATTTTCATTTAATCTGGTACGTCCATCAAGTAACCAATCAGACGGATGAGATTTATTTATTAATTAAATATTAATTATGGGCCTTAACTTGTTGCGCCACATTATTTATAAGAAATAACTTACATTCTCCCACTTGGCCCAATAATCACATACTATTAATATTTAATATAGGAACATTAGTTGCGCACAAACAAATCTCTTCTATAATGTCCATCATAAATACCACAATATGATAAACTAGTAAATGTGAGTTATGGCAGTTATACATAATTTGTCTACATACTCCCTTCCATATACTACAACATTAGTAATTTACCGTATCAGGTTCATAAGCTATAAAATTTTTGTGGTCCACAATAATGTCTCCTTGAGACTTATCCTGTAATATCTCAAAATAATAATGTGCACACCATTATGAGAAACAGGAAATCACTAATGTATATCAGAAACATATAAATGAGCTCAGAGTGTCAAAACATTATATATACATCAGTCACAAATACAGCCAAGACCCATTCTATGTATATGTTCTTTAAATATCTTTGGTTGTAAACCTTTCATTAACGGATCTGCAATCATTAGATCAGTTCTAATATGCTCAAGTGACACTCTTTGTTTCTGAACTTCCTCCTTGACGGTAAAGTACTTTAATTCCATATGCTTGGTACCTTTGGAGTACTTATCGTTCTTGGAGAAGAATACTGCTGCAGAATTATCACAGTAAATTTTCAGCGGCTTGGTAATGGTGTCGACAACCCCAAGTCCTGAAATAAAGTTTCGCAGCCATAATGCATGAATTGTGGCCTCAAAACATGCCACAAATTCTGCTTCCATCGTGGATGTAGCAATGACGGACTGTTTGGCACTCTTCCACGATATTGCTCCTTCAAGCTAATTGGAACAAATAACCAAACGTGGATTTTCTAGTGTCAATACATCCAACAAAATCTGAATCCGAGTATCCAACAACTTCCAAATGCTTGGATCTGCTATACATGAGCATGTAATCCTTCGTTCCTTTCAGGTACCTCAAAACTTTCTTTTCAGCTTTCCAGTGATCAATTCCTGGGTTACTCTGATATCTTCCTAACATTCCGACCGCAAAGCTAATATCCGGTCTTATGCAAGTCTGAGCATACATCAGACTGCCAACAATAGAAGAGTAAGGAGTTGATTCCATTTCTTTTCGCTCTACATCATTCTTAGGACATTGCATGAGACTAAATTTGTCCCCTTTTTGAATTGGAATAATTCATGCTGAACAATTGCTCATGTTAAATCTCTCAAGAATTCTTTCGATATAGCCTTTCTGAGACAATCCCAATAATCCTTGTGATCTATCACGAAATATTTCTATTCCTATCACATAGGATGCCTCATCCATATCTTTCATTTCAAAATTCTTAGAGAGAAAATCTTTAGTCTCACGCAATATACCTAAGTCTTTAGCAGCAAGTAGAATATCATCAACATATAGGACTAAAAATATAAACTTGCTCCCACTGATCTTTTGGTATATACACCGATCAACGGTATTTACCACAAACCCAAAAGATGTTATGGTATCATTGAACTTTATATACCATTGTCGTGAGGCTCGTTTAAGTTCATATATTGACTTCTTCGGTTTACACACCATTTGACCTTTCCCTTTAGTTTCGAAACCCTCTGGTTGGTCCGTATACACTTCCTCCTCGAGATCTCCATTAAGAAAGGCAGTTTTCACATCCATTTGGTGTAACTCCAAATCATAATGAGCCACCAAAGCCATAATAATTCTTAACGAGTCTTTCTTTGAGACAGGTGAAAAGGCCTCTTTATAATCAATGCCTCCTTTCTGAGTATAACCCTTGGCAACAAGTCTAGCTTTATATCTCTCAATATTGCCATTTGAATCGCGTTTGGTCTTAAAGACCCATCTACACCCGATTCTTTTAGAATTTTCAGGCAATTCAACGAGATCCCAGACCTTATTGTATTCCATGGATTTTAACTCTTCCTTCATGGCATCAATCCATTTTTCAGACTCATTACTTTCTATGGCTTGTGAAAATGAAACCGGATCCTTATTAAGACCAATGTCAAAATCTGACTCTTGCAAATAAACCACGTAATCATCCGAAATAGCTGATTTTCTAACTCTTTGAGATTTTCTTAATGGCATTTCTTATGGTTCATTTGTGTCAGATATTTGTGAGTTAGTTTCTTCATGAAGTGTTTCATCCAAATGTTACTCGGCGTTGTCAAAGTGTTCTTCAACAACTGGAACAATATTTGGTATTTGTGTGGAAGTAGGCATATTTATGGGTAATAGAATATTGACCCTTACCTCTTTAATTTCCACACTTTGCTTTTCAACACTCCCACTAACTTCACCATTCTCAATGAATCTTGCATTACCGGTTTCAACAATTCTTGAACTATGGTTTGGACAATAAAACACATACCCTTTAGATTTCTCTGGGTAACCAATAAAGTAACCACTTACTGTTCGAGAATCTAATTTCTTTTCTTGTGGATTATAGACTCTAGCTTCCACTGGGCAACCCCAAACATGCAGGTGCCTTAAACTAGGTTTCCTTCCTGTCCACAGTTCAAAAGGGGTCTTTG
>JASVEL010009722.1:0-116659 GCA_032618575.1 Nicotiana noctiflora
CCCGTGGTGATACATTTAATATATGCTATCAAATCCTAAATGGACACAACCGATGTGCTATTCCCCGAGCGGTACCCAATACGGACTATTCCTTTGAAGCTAGGAAGTATTGTATACAAAGTAACTTATAGGAAACTATATTTTCCACATCACACTGTTGCGGCGTGCAACCCGTTCCAATAACATACCCGTGGCGGCGTGCCACCCGATCCAGATACCATACCTGTGGCGGCGTGCCACCCGATCCACGCATAAATCTCGCAAGAGGAAATGCACATCGAGTCAAGTTTACTCATTACAACAAACATATATATAGCCTCAAGCTCGGCTATATGAAATGCATCTGACAAAGTTCCTCAATACCGGAGCTGAATCAATAGTAGAAACCTCTGCACTGATATCCACCACGAAGACCCCACTGACAAAGCAATACCTAACAACCGTCCGCTGGTCCTGGGTACAACTACCCTGTTGGAGCATACTCTAATGCTCTCTGCTACGCAATTTGTGCTATTTTTCGACATAGTCCATATCACATTAGTCTAGATGACCTGACTTATGTCAACCGGTCTGAAATAAGGTATCATAATCCAAATTCATCATATTAAGCTAAAAGAGAGCCACTAGGGCTTCCAATTTTCAATAATCGCTAAACGGTGCCAATACACACGATATACAACCACCGCATAGGCGGATTACGAGAACTTCTAGTCTCCATCACATATATAGAACATGAATCACTATGCCTGATTTCCACCCTCCACACTATATGAATACATAACACATATCAAGCATCCAATGATACCACGAAAGTCATTCAGAAATTTTCCTATGCAATCAACAACTCAATCATCACAGTCGACCCAACAAGAGAATACCCCCATACCACTAGATATTATCAGTTTACATTACCTTGTCCTTTGGACCATATACCCTGCCATATCACTAGAATAGCAATACCTTGTCTAATGAATTTTCCGTTACATAATACAATCACTCTAATAATCTATGTAAAATTATAAATACGTCAACAATTAAACTGATAATAGTATTTGATATGATAAACAAAAAATCATAATTGATAACTTTTTCATTCACAATTGTCTAGCAAGAATACACATATGTATGTTATTATACAACTTCAAGAAAAAAATTAAAAGGTTATAAAATTTACCTCAAATCACAAGCAAGTTCACCTCTACAAATAATGATATTATTAAAAATTTATAATAAGAATAATAAATTCTCGCTCTTGTATAGAAGTATTCAACTCCTAATTCTAAATTATTTTAGTTTTAAGGTTCTACATTTATGTTTGAATCCTAAACCTATAAAATCTAATTCTTCTATTTATTTTTATCCTACGGCATTGTTAAATTAATTATGAATTCTAAACAAAAAAAAATGATAATTTGAGTTGAAAGTGGTTGAAAGTTTTAACTAAAATATTAGTAAATAATTAATTACTGATTAAAATTTAATAACAGACAAAAAACTCCTAGACCTAAAGGGAGCTCAAAGTGCTCCAAAGTTTCCTAACATGTATAGTAACGTGATTTACTCTAATAAGGAAAACTAACACGTTAATTTTTTCTATTTACAAATCTGGTATATTACCAACTTCTAATAAGGAAAACTTAATAAATTTTTTGAAATCTTACTGTTAAGAAATAGATTTGAGGTTATTAATTGGAGAGAAAGAGTATGCATGAAAGTTTTTTTTTTAAGAAAAGGAAAACTATGAAGCTTGAAGTTTCACCTCAATAGAAACTAAGTTTTTAGAAGAGTTTAATTGATTTTAAAGTCCTATTAGGACATAGTTCAAATAAGAAAAAATTTAATAATTAATTTTTTTGTTGATTTTAAAGTGGTAAATATTAGAAAAATAATTAAATAACTTTTCCTAAATATTATAAAATAATTAAATATAATTTCAGATATATTACTGAAATAATTAAATAACTATTTGTTAATATAACTCTATTTCTAAGGATACACACTTTGCGCTTGTCCCCATATCAATGAATAAATTATTTTCAATTTTACATAAATTGTTTTGAATAATATGTTTTGGTTATAAAACAAAAATTAAATTAGAAAGTGTAAGTTACTAAAATAACGAATATTAGTTGCGTTTATCTAGCTATATAAAAAAAATTAAGGAGTTGGTTATAACGACCCGCCTGGTCGTTTTGCCTTTTAGAATCTTGTTCCCCTAAATGAAACTTTTCGTGCTTGCTTTAGCTAATTTATGACTTGCGGGGATGGTTGGTTCGGGATTTGGAAGAGTATTGGGTGAAATATGCTCATTTGATTCCTTAGGATTTTCTTAAAAGACTAAGTTTGACTTTGGTCAATATTTTGAGAAAATGAACCCGGATTCGTGATTTAACGGTCATGGAAGGTCCGTAGAAAAGTATGGAACTTGGGAGTATGCCCGAAATCGAATTCCGAGGTTCCTAGCCCGAGTGATGAATTTTTATTAGATATTGTTAATCAAAAGTTTTAATGATTTAAAGAAACTAATTAATGATTGATTTCCTAGGTATCAGGCTGTATTTTGGTTCCGAAGTTCGGTACAGGTCTGAAATATCATTTAAGACTTGCTTGTAAAATTTAGTGTCAATCCGAGTAATTTTAGGGTATTTTGGCACGTTGGAGGAAATTAAGAACTTGAAGTTCATAAGTTTGGTTCATTTAGTTTTAGAGGGTGATTTTCATATCTAGCATTGTTTCGGGTGTTCCGAAGGTTCGAGTAGGTCCGTCTCGTGATTTCAGACTTGTCGGTATGTTCGGACAGATCCTGGAGCCCCGAACGTCAATCAGACGAGACTCGAGTGAAGTGAACATTTTAAGAAAGGGCTGAAGGTTGCTGCTTCTGTCATAACCGCACCTGCGATTGTTGGAGCGAGACCGCAAACACGGTCCTTGCATCACAGAAGCGGCTCAGGTAAGCCAGGCCAGGAACCGCAAAAGTGTCACGATCCAAATTTCCCACCATTGGGAGTCGTGATGGCGCCTACTGGTGGGAGCTAGGCAAGTCAACTCTTACTTACGTTTTCATTTTTACTGGATGTCTCATTTTAAAGCATTTAGAAATAATAATATGATTGTAGCGAAATAAATAAATTTGGTGGAAGACTTAATAAATTTTACTAAATGCGATACATAAATCCAAACACAACACACTACCCAAGAACTGGTGTCACAATACTCACGAACTTCTAAGAATAATACACAAAATCGTCTGAAATAAATATAACTGTTTGTCTCCGATACATGAGATAACAGACTGAAAAGTAAAGATAGAAGAGACAACGGGTCCTGCGGACGCCTGCAAGGCTACCTTGATGTCTTGGTGGTCGGAATATCAACCATCGTACTACTGTCACTGCAGGTGTCCGAAACCTGTATCTGTGCAAAAGAGCGCAGAGTGTAGCATTAGCACAACTGACCCCATGTGTTGGTAAGTGTCTAGCATATCCCGACGAAATAGTGACAAGGCTAGGACCAGACACCCACCTAAACCTGTGCAGTTCAAACATATACATACGCAACAAAATAGCACGAAAGAATATTGAATATTTAAAAAAAAAGGAAAACATACTCTGGGATAGCAGCAAAATATAATATTAGAAAATAATATGAGTAATGAAATAAAATTCACTTTCAAGTCAATTCATCTTGTTGCGGCGTGCAACCCGATCCAAGTTAATTTCATATCTAGTGGTAAGCGTACCACTCGCTCCCATTTCAATATAATCTCATTTCTCAATAGGCTACTCGCAACTATGGCCAATGCCAACAATATATAATTGGCTACCGGCAACTATGGCCATTGCCAACAATCATCTCTATTATGGTAAGCGTACCACTCGCTCCCATTTCAATATAATTTCATTTGTCAATAGGCTACCGGCAACTATGGCCAATGCCACAATGCATAATAGGCTACCGGAAACTATGGACAATGCCAACAATCATCACTTGTTACTGATGCGGCGTGCATCCCGCCCCTCTTGATATGTCACCGGCATCTATGGCCAATAACAGTAATCATGCAATATATTACCGACAGGAAACTAATAATAATTAATCAATAATTTATATATATTATCGGTGGAAAACCAATAATATTTAATCAACAATATATATATATTGCCGGTGTAAAACCGATAATAATTTCTTTCATATAATCACATAAGATTAATAGGAATTTAATCCATTTAAGACATACAGTCATGCTCGACCCCTAACGTAAAGATACTCGTCACCGTGCCTATACGTCGAACTCCACACATAACAATTAGCACATAAACTCAACTCTTATTCCCTCAAGATAGGATAGATCAAACACTTACCTCGAAAGTCTACGGCCAACTCTATCCTTAGCAATGCCTTTTCCTTTCGAATTTGGCTTCAATTCAATCGTATTTATAGACAATTGATTTAACATCATCAATACTACATAAAATCTAGTTCAAATGGCTAAATATATTTTCTACAATATTCTGTCCGGAATAGTAAAAATTGACCCCGGACCCACGTGATCAAAACATGAGGTTCGAACCAAAATAAATTTACCCATTCATCCACGAATTCAAATATGTAATTTGTTCTTAAGTTCGACCCCAAAACGAGGTCTAGATCGCAAATTCTTTGAAAACCCTAACTCTACCCAATTCTCTAATTTTCTACCTATTTTCAGATGTTTAGGCCTAAGAATTCGAATAATATTGATGGAATACGAAGAAAACGAGTCAAGAATCACTCACCAAACAAGTTTGATGAGGAATCACCCAAGAATCGCCCAAAAAGCTGTGAAGAAGAGAGAGTTTGAGAAATGAGACTTTTATCCCGTTTCTGTTATGTTTCAGAACTTAAATCACTGGGCAGAAAAATTTCTCTATGCGATCGCATAGAGGGGACTGCGATCGCATAGAGTCTGATCCGTTGTGCAATGTGATCGCATAAGCAGTGTTGCGATCGCATAGAAGAAAAAAATGAGGGTTTTCATTTTACTCAATGCGATCGCGGGAAGTAGTATACGATCGCGGAGAAGGAACTTGGCAAGCTATGCGATCGCATTCAAGGACAAGGCAAAGCTATGCGATCGCAGGGATATTATTGTGATCGCATAGAACAAAACGGGGCAACCAACATTTACTCTATGCGATCGCGAAGGCTCTTATACGATCGCATAGACTAAAGTACCAAATACCAGAAACCAGCAAAATGCTAGATTTTTTTCCAAAGTCTAAAACACTCCGACACCCATCCAAAACTCACCCGAGCCCTCGGGGCTCCAAACCAAATATGTACACTTACTCAAAAATATCATACGAACTTGGTCGCGCGATCAAATTGCTAAAATAATATCAAAATCAATGAATTGAGCCTTAAATCCAAGAAATCTTTCAAATTTCATAAACTTCCAAATTTTCTAATTTAAGGCCGAAACACGTCAAACGACATCTGTTTCAACCAAACTTTACAAGAACTGCTTAACCAATATGTATGACTTGTATCAGGCAGTACCGGGCATCGTAACCAAAATACGGTCCGATACCATTACTTTTTGATCAAATTTCATTTTCATTTTCCTTAAATATTTTCAAAAAATAATTTAACAGTTAAATTCTTTTACCAGGGTTCTGGACCTCCGATTTCGATTCCGGCATACGCCCGAGTTTCATATTTTTCTACAGACTTTCCAGACCGTTAAATCATGGGTCCGGGTCCGTTTATCAAAAATGTTGACCAAAGTCAACTATATCAATATTAATATAAAAAATTTTCAAAATTTTCACATAATTCATATATTTCAACATAAAAATTTTACGGCTTCGTGCCCGGACTGCGCATGCAAATCGAGGTAACTATAAATGAGGTTTTCAAGGCCTCAAAAGCTCAAAATAACTGATAAAACAAGTGAAATTGCCATTTGGGCCATCACATTCTCCATCTCTTAAATAATTGTTCGTCCTCGAACGAACAAAAGAAAGAAGTACCTGAGTCAGGCAATAGATGAGGATAACGGCTCCGCATGTCAGAATCGGACTCCCATGTCAATGCCTCAGGAGACTTACCTCTCCACTGAACTCGCACAGAAGGAAAACTCTTTGATCTCAACTGTCGAACCTGCCGGTCTAGAATAGCTACCGGCTCCTCCTCATAAGAAAGATCCTTGTCCAATTGGACTGTGCTAAAATCTAACACATGCGATGGATCGCCGTGATATTTTCTGAGCATGGATACATGTAACACTGGATGCACAGCTGACAAGCTAGGTGGAAAGACAAGCTTATAAGCCACCTCTCTCACACGATCAAGAATCTCGAAATGGGCCAATAAACATAGGGCTAAGTTTGCCCTTCTTCCCAAATCTCATTACGCCCTTCATAGGCGACACTCGGAGCAACACTCGCTCCCCAACCATGAAAGCTATATCTCGAACCTTACGATCTGCGTAGCTCTTTTACTTGGGCTGAGCTGTACGAAGCCTATCTTGAATAATCTTGACCTTATCTAAGGCCTCCTGAACTAGATCCACACCCAACAACCGAGCTTTTCCTGGTTAAAACCAACCGACTGGAGACCTACATCGCCTCCCATGTACGGTGTCATCTGAATGCTGGACTGATAGCCGTTATTATAAGAAAACTCTACAAGGGGCAAGTAATCAGCCCATGAACCACCGAAATCAATGACACAAGCACGCAAAATGTCCTCCAGTATCTGAATAGTCCTTTCGGACTGACCATCTATCTGGGGATGAAAGGCTGTACTTAGCTGGACTTGGGTGCCCAACTCTCGTTGAACCGCCTTCCAGAAATGCGAGGTAAATTATGTACCTCGATTTGAAATGATAGAGATAGGCACACCTTGAAGGCGAACAATCTCCCTAATATAAATCTCAAATAATCTCTCGGACGAATAGGTAGTGTCAACCGGAATAAAATGAGCTGACTTGGTCAGCCAATCAACAATAACCTAAACAGCATAAAACTTCTTCTAAGTCATCAGAAGTCCAGAAACGAAGTCCATAGTGATCCGCTACCACTTTCATTCAGGAAGCTCAATTCTTTAAAATAAACCACCAGGTCTCTGATGCTCATATTTAACCTGTTGACAGTTTAAGCACCGTGCTCCATATGCCACAATATCATTTTTTATTCTATGCCACCAATAATACTGCTGCAAATCCTGATACATATTTGTTGCGCCTGGATGAATAGAATACCGGGAACTGTGGGCTTCCTCTAGAATCAATTCTCGAACCACATCAACATTTGGAACACAAATGAACCCTTGTAATCTCAGAATTCCATCAACATCTAAGGTGACCTGCTTGGCACCTCCTCGCCGAACCGTGCCTTTAAGGACACATAAATGAGGATCATTAAATTTTCGATCGTAGATACGCTCCAATAATGAAGAGCGAGCGACCGTGCAAGCTAGCACTCGATTAGGCTCCGTATATCCAACCTCACAAATTGGTTAGCTAAGGCCTGAACATCCAAAGCAAGCGATCTCTGATTGACTGGGATATAAGCAAGACTGCCCATACTGGCTGACTTCCTGCTCAAAGCATCGGCCACCACATTTGCTTTTCTCGGGTGATATAAAATGGTGACATTATAATATTTCAACAATTCTAGCCACCTTCTCTGCCTCAAATTCAACTCCTTCTATTTAAACAGATATTGAAGACTCTTGTTATCGGTGTATGCTTCACACGCCACACCATACAAATAATGCTCTCTGGATTTTCAATGCGTGAACAATCGGCGTCAATTCCAAATCATGAACTGGATAATTCTTTTCATGAATCTTGAGTTGCCTCGAAGCATAGGCAATAACCTTGCCATCCTGCATCAATACTGCACCTAGCCCAATACAAAAAGCATCACAATAAATAGTATAAGGACCCGAACCTGTGGGCAAAACCAATACCGGTGCTGTGGTCAAGGCTGTCTTGAGCTTCTGAAAGATCGCCTCATATTCATGAGACATTGCCCGATATTGAGAGGTGCTCAGTTGTAGCAGCAGGATTCTCGTGCTAGGATTCAGGCCCCAGTTGCCCCACAGCCTGCCCAGCCAGCTAGAGGCGATGGCAGAGGTATTAGAGGTGGAGGTAGAGGTCTTAGAGGTGGAGCTCGGGTCGCCAGAGGTAGGCCAGGGGCTGAGTCTTTAGGTGCATACATTACAGGTACCAATTCTGAATTTGTATTAGAAAAACTTCAGTGCTATTTTACCTTGGGTCTACATATTCGTACGTGTCCTTCTATTTTGCACCGTACCTGGTTCAGCCTAGTAATCCACTAGGTGTTCCTGCTCATGTATCTACACTAGTAAGTGATTCTATTGTGGTCGATCGAGTTCATCAGTCATGTATTGTGGTGATTGAGGTCTTGAGACCCGTGCTGATTTATTGCTCTTAAATATGGTGGACTTCGATATTCTATTAAATATGGACTGGCTACCTCCATATCATGCTATCTTAGATTTCCATGTCAAGACTGTGACCTTAGCTCTTCCGAACCCACCTAAACCTGTGCATTTCAAACATACACATATGCAACAAAATAGTAGGAAAGAACATTGAATATTTTTTTTAAAAAAAAAGAAAACATTGTAACGATTCGAACGGTCGTTTTGAGCTCCGACGCGTCATTCAGCAGATTGAGGCCATGAACAGTCTTCATCTCAGGTATATTGACTTGTGTGTATGGTCAGAATTAAAATTCAGGAAGTTTGGAGTCAAATCCAAATGGAAATTCTCATTTTGAAAGCTTAAAGTTGAAGAAATGAACTAGGATTGGAATTTTGAGTAAATGACCTCGGAATTGGGATCTAAAAGTTCCAGCATGCTCGTATGATGCTTTTGAACTTGGGCGTATGTCCGGATTTGGTTTTTGATAACCCGTGATCATTTCGGTGTATATGGTGGAAGTTTGTATTTTAGAAGAATTTCATAAATTTGGGTTGGAAGGCATTTTAGAGTTATACTTGTCCATTTGGGATTCCGAGTCTGGGAATAGATCCGTATGGTGTTTTGGAGTTGGGAACGCGATCGAAAGAGAATTCGGATGTCCGGGGGTCATTTTGAAGTCATTTGGCTAAATATAGGAATTTGAAGGTTTATGAGAAAATTTGACCAGAAGTGAAAATTTTGATATCAGGGTCGGAATACGATTCCGAAAGTTGGTGCAAGTCCATAATGTCGAATGAGACTTGTGTGCAAACTTTGAGTCAATTCGGATCGATTTTGGTAGGAAATGGGACAATTAATCTCTTTAAGGAAAGCTTAAGTTGGAAAAGTCAACCCAACATTGACTTATGAGTTAGAGGGATCGGAACAGAATTCAGATGATTCAGTTAATTTTGGGGGATGATTTAAGACTTAGGAGCGCAATCGGAAGTAATTTTGGAGGTCTAGTGAAGAAGTTAGCCTATTTTGGCGAAGTTGGAATTTTGGCGGAATCCGATCGATAGGTGATATTTTGATACGAGATTCGGAATGGAATTTTGACAGTTGCAGTAGCTTCGTTAGGCAATTTTTGATATGTATGCAAATTTTCAGGTCATTCGGACATCGTTTGGTCGGGTTTTTGATCGAATGTGAATTTTGAAAGTTTAAGTTTAAGTTTGAATCAAATTCTAGGATTTTGGTGATTTTTTATGTTTAAGGTACCGTTTTTATGATCCGATCAAGTTTTAATGAAGTAATAGGTTGAGTTTGTATTTTTGGTTGAGGTTCCGAGGGCCTCGGGGTGATTTCGGATGCCTAATGGGCATTTTTGGTTTTGGACAAAAGCTGTTGTTGCAGCAGATTTTTAGCAGTTTTTTGGCTACTTTGGGAGCTGATATCTTATAATCTATAAGGAATCACAAAAAGTGCAAAACATGAAAGTTGTAGACCTTCGTGTCTAGTTGCTAGAACGCTAAAGAACTCATAATTTGGACATCTGTACTGGAAGTTATGATCGACGGAAAAGGACTCCTGGAACAATAGGATGTACAACTTGTATAGCACAGGTGCAAGGTACAACTCAACGAAGCACGGGCATATTCTTTTTTTTACACGAAATTGGTTTATTTCATTCATTGATTTCAATTCGTTTGGATGATTTTGGAGAGCTTCAAGAGGGGATTTCACCGGGTAAACATTGGAGGTAAGTTCTATGGTCTAAATACGCGATTTTATCTTAGAATCTTCAATTATTTCACTGTAAATGGGAGGATTAATGGGGGAACTTTGCCCTAAGCCTAGGTTATGGTAAATCATCGATTTGAATGGGAAAATGGAGTCCGATTTTGATAAACTTTATATGTATGGACTCGTGTTGAGATAAGGAATCCGAATATGTAACTTTTGTAATTTTTTGAGAAGCGTACCGAAAGTCGGGTTTTGGCAACTTTGTGGTTTTTCATGTAATTTGATTGTATTCAATTGGGTGTTGTTCCATTAGCCTATTTTGATATATTTGTACTGAATTTGGCTAGTTTTGGCGTGCGTGGATGCTGGTTCGAGGAGCTAAGGCGTCGCGGAGCTTGAGTTTTCGCCGGATCGAGATGGGTAATACTTGTAAATGACGCTATGAGGGTTAGTAAACCCCTGACTTGCACAACTTAGTGTTGTATTGAGGTGACTTGCATGCGGATAACGGGCGTGGGGTAGAGCACCATTGGGGATTGTGACTTGGTCCGTCCCGCGTAATGAATAATAACACCTAATTGCTTGAAATTGAATTGACATACTAATAAAAGATATTAATTATCATGAATTGGACTAATTATCATGCTTGGGCTTCGTGTCGTTATTTGAATCCTTCAGGGATTGGTATCACTGTCTTGATAACACTGTGCATATTTTTGTCTCGGTCTAAGGTTTTTAAATGGTATTTTGCTACTCAGCATTTTTATAAAGTTATGAAAAAAAACTTGAACAAGGTCTTAATGAAATTTCTAGCTATGAGCTAATATGATACTATTGCCCGAGGGGCTTTTCTTGATTAATTGTTAGACTAATTGGGGCCGAGGGCCATATGTTAGAGCATGACGATTTATGTGAGCATATGCATACACATGCATGGATCAGACTGCACGCCGCAGTGGTATATGGATCGGGCTGCGCGCGCGCAGCAGGTGTGATATTGATATTGTGCTTGGGCTGTAGGAGCCCCTCCGGAGTCTGGACACCCCCAGTGAGCACGAGTACCCAAAGGGATCGGGCTACACGCCACAGCATCATATGCATTGCACATACATTGGTTTACGTGTACTACGTGGCATAACATTTAGCACTCATACATTACTGGCACACATGCATTATTTGCCTTATTGACCGGATCTCCTGGTGGAAATTGTTAAGGAGTGCTGAGCCCGAGGGGCTGATTTGAGTGCAGACTTGCGCTGCTTGAGATTGTACCCAGGTATTGGTATGTTATCATGAAAGAAAGAAAGCTAAAATTGAGATTTCTAAATAATCTACTGACATATGCTGAAAAGGAATAAAAAGATAGTTCTGTATTATGTAGCATGAGATAGTGCCTTGCGTGGTTTTCTTTCCTTCAGCATTATTTACTTTTATTACCGCTGAGTTGGAAGTACTCACACCCGACCCCCTGCACCTTCTGTGCAGATCCAAGTACATCACAACAGAGCTGATTCTATAGCTGCTCGGGAGTGCATCTAGACAGTCGAGGTAGCTGCCAGCGTCTGCAGGACCTGACTTTCCAGCTTACTTTTATTCATGTTGATATCTATTTCTGCACTTGAGCACCGTCGTAGACACTATCACAATTTATATACTGTGTAGAGGCTCATGACTCGTGACTCCTCGTAATTGGAAGGTTTTGTTGGTTTGGGACGTGATCCCCGTATTAGAATATTTTCTTTGTGATTATTTGATCTTGATTATGCCTAAAAGTGTTTAAATGTGAGCTGCTGGCTTCGTGACTTTGTTGATTGGTCGGGCTGGCCTAGCAGTGTGATGGGCGCCATCACGACCGGGTTTTGGGTCGTGACAAACATACTCTGGGGTAGCAGCAAAATATAATATCAGAAAATAATATGAGTAATGAAATAAAATTCACTTTCAAGTCTCAATTCATCTTGTTGCGACGTGCAACTCGATCCCATTTAATTTTATATCTTGTGGTAGGCGTACCACTCGCTCCCATTTCAATATAATCTCATTTCTCAATAGGCTACCCGCAACTATGGCCAATGCCAACAATCACATAAATTATAGTAGGCGTACCGCTCGCTCCCATTTCAATATAATCTCATTTCTCAATAGGCTACCCGCAACTATGGTCAATGCTAACATGTATATAACTATTTAAGTGCTAATTTGAAGTAGTGCATAAAGTAAAAAGGTTAAAATATCATGGTATAGCCAGTTTTCACACTAGTCGATCAAAAATAACCAGCGTTTATCAAGTTAATGAAAAATAGCCACTATTTTGCTGCAACAGAGACCGATCCAGTTTAATATACCGGTGTTCTGGTGCATTTGTTGACGAACTCCAGCATATTATGTTGGACCGGTATACTTTGCTAACTCCAGTAAAATTTGCGGGAGACTGAAGCACCAGTGCTCCAAACTCCAGTATATTATATTGGACAATTATACATGCTGGAACTCCCGTAAAATTTGTGGGAGTTCCAGCATAATTATGCTTGATCTCCCGTAAAATTTGCAGGAGTTCCATCATAGTTATCCTGGAACTCTCGTAAAATTTACGGGAGTTCAAGCATACTTATGCTGGAACTCTCGTAAAATTTGCGGACGTATTTTTTCGGATTTTGAACAGTGTTTTCGCTCAGATTTAAAGTGGCTAAATTTTGATGACTTTTGAAACTTGGCTATTTTTCAACAACCAGTGGTAAATCTGGCTATTTTTTAATTTCTCACAGAAAAAAGTTAAGAAATACTTATAAGAAAATTATATTCCGCCTATAATGAGAAATGTCATTGTGCCATTTTCGGACAACCAAATAATCAAATTCTACAAATTTTTTAGATTATAAATAAGACCATCACCAGCAATAAAGTCAATGAACCTTAACCCTGACCACCCCATTGACAAGATGACAGGTCCCATTATTCAAGTATGGAATTTATTAATGAAGATTAAGGTGAAGAGGATTTTAAAAAAATTGAGAATCTTTACAATCTTGATCATGGGAGTATTGACCAAGAATTTAGCTTGCTCGATACGTATCTCAATACCCTATAAATAGTCTCCTGTCCTTCAAATCCTTCAAATCACAGACAAGAAAAGAAAAAAAAGGAGAAACAGAAAACAGGTCCAAGAATGGAACAAAAACAACAAGAATTCCAGTTACTGATCAACATGAACAGGGCAACTTGGTACTCCATAATTCTCGCAGTGCTACTAAATACTACTGCTGTATTATACTTGAATTGGCTTCCTGAGAAGACAAAGCAAATACTAACAGATGAAGCTGAAAATGAGCTACTTCCACGTCTTTTCGGAAGCATCGTTACCTTAACGATCAAATATCTGAATTTCTGCATCGCTAAGATGTTGCAGTTCAGACACCTAGCGCCAATTCAAACTGCACCTTCCACTATTATGTCACTGCTTTTCTGGGTTGCGTTAACTCGATCAGTTTCCTCATTGTATTCTTGAATCTTTGGCTTTTCGACTGCAATCCTCTTATGTACACGAGCATTTAAAATGACAATATCACGCCATTTTTAGCACCCTCACCAGATCCCCACTATGTAGGATTATACTGGGTTTGTTAATGTTGTGGTAGATAAATAAAAGTGCAAGTAACACTTTTTACCTGTATGCTGATGCGTATATGTTTGAATGGCATAATGGCAGAAAAAAGGGTAAAATTATCTCCGTGTGACTTATAGGTCACGGGTTCGAGCCGTGGAATCAGCCACTGATGCTTGCATCAAGGTAGGCTGCCAACATCACACCTCCAAGGGTGCGACCCTTTCCCGACCCTGTGTGAATGCGGATGCTTTGTGCACCAGGTTGTCCTTTAATAACATAAAAAGGAAGTAGTGTAATAGAAGAAATGTTGTCATGCTCGATTGCTGGATAATTTTGGTAGACTACTCTCACTTCAGTAATCAGAGAACAAACCTCTGCTCAAGTGCCAAACGGATATAGTAATATAAATTATCTAAAAAAACCCAAAAATTACAAGAGTCTTGCAACAACGGAATGGTACAAAAAGTTATTCTGTGCATCAAATATCTTTAATTCATAAGAGTAGTAACAAAAGATTACCATATAGGTTCAGTAAAGAAAATCAGTAACAGCGACAATGATCTAACTTTTAATTATCTGCAACCTCACCATCAAGCCACTTTAGTGATGGTAATAGCTTAATCAGAAGTAATTTTATCTTTTCGTCTGAAACTGCATTTCCTATAACATCTAATTGTATCAAGCTCAAGTCTTTAAAAATAGTATAAGCTTCCCAATTGTCAGCCACCTCAGCCCAAGGCATCTCGGATTCCTCAGCTTTCCAATCACCTCCACTTTTATGGTTCAGAGGAGAAGAGCATAAATACCTCCTCGTGTCAATAGAGTGCGCACCAATCTCGTTGTACGAGATATCCAAGACTTTCAGTGATCTTAGCAGTCTCAAAGGCTCCAAAGCAGTAAAACTGCAGAGTTTATTGTGACTAACATTCAAACAGGTGAGCAGTTGCATCACCTCCAAGCCTGCATCAATTTTCAGAGAATAATAGAATGAAGCAAGCTTCTTGGTTTAAGCATGAAAAAATGCCCTATTAGACAATGCTCAAAAATAAATAAATAAATCTAATGCCACATTATTGAAGAAAAGCATGATCCCAAGGCGAAGATAATATTATAGAAAAGTAGAAGCAACCTTTGCAGTCAGCTTATGCAGTGTCATTCTAGCAATTCCACATGATTCAGAAACATAATCAAGCACTTAGACAATAAATGCCGGAGACATTGCAACTTTTTATCACATGATCAACTTTATTGGATAACTGCATTTATTGACTTCCATGCATTTGTATGACATAATTTCACACATTTTTTCCAGAGGAAATAGTGAGAGACACTAAAGATCTAAATATGACCAGCTTTGGCTTGTCAATATATTAATCAAGCAATCAGTTAGATGGATGCTTTTCAATAAGTTATCTTCTATCTATTTAAGTTTCTTTTCATTTCACCCAGTTACGAATAAGAAATCAAGATGCTTTTTTTAGGTCAGGAACTCAAGATCGTATCATTAATATCACACCAACATGACGTCTAAACTATTTATAATCTGCATGAGTGGCTTAGCCACTCTTATCTAACCAAGTTATCCCAATAATCTACACTTCCTGATATTCTCTCTTTACACCAAACATGTGACATAGGAATGATTCGATACATCTAATATCCCTCTCACTATCATGGAAGAATCTTCTATCCCCTCTCATTCTCCATACCCATAAATCAAGATGGTTTTAAAATGCAACAAAAATTTCTTAGATCACCACATATAACTGAACAGCTAATAAGAAGGATGAACACGAATAAGGGGTAAATCTCTTGACCTATATGGGGTGTAGATGAAGGCCTTTTTCATGATAATCTTCTGAAACAACTGACAATTTTATGTAGTTGATTAGTTTGTTAGCTTGAAGATGCATGGATACAACTCTTCCATATTACTAATTGTATATTCCTATGAAAAAAGCATTGAAAAAGATCACAGGTAGATCTCTTATCATCCAGAAGAATGAAAAAAATTACAAGAGAAGAGCTGTTTTTGGTGAGAGTTAAACAAAGTTCTTTTCTTCTTTCCTTGTTTCTTTAAGCCAAACTTTGACTCGAGAAAGGCCCACCATCTTGTCCTCATAGATACCTGTTGTGTTTTCACAATCCCCTGGGCCCCGTAGCATATAAAGGAGAGAAGACATATTGTAGCATCTTTTACAGTTCTTTTGCTGGCCAGACCTCCTTCACCACCCGCAAAAAGGAAACTGGGTAAAGGTTACAGCGGCGGATGGCATGGATGGGTTGTAAGGTATACAAGTTTAATTATTACAATTTCAGAAGTTGCATCACAAAATTATCAAACATAACTAGACCATATACAACACAATCTCCCTTTCCCTGGGGCATAAACAATATTTCTTTTCTCATTTTTTCTTTTTCTCCTGGATCATGGTTGTGCAACATTTTGTTTCAACAACAGAATTTCTTTTTGAGTTTTGCACCGGGTGTCCGAGTCTCTTCGAGATCCGACTAATCCCGGGGGTGCACAGGCCCTCGGCAAGGAGTTTCCCGCAAGTGCACCACAGTTAATTCAGGTTTTACCCAGTCCGATGGCCCTCAGAAATTGTTTGCACCCGGTAGGTTTCGAACTTGAGACCCAACAACAGAATTTCTTAACTCAGAGAGAAAGCGGAAAAGACATATTTTTCAGTGTACTTTTCAATAAGTTGACAAAACAAATGCTATGTAAGCTCTATGTAGCCACTTTGTTTCAGAGAACTAGAGTTAGCAGGAAAAAAATAATAGAAAGAGGTAGGGAAATTACCTTCAAGTGACTGAAGTTGGTTGTTGCTGAGATCTAAGACTTGAACCCACAAAAGCTTTTCCATAGACCCAATACGTGAAAGCGAGAGATCATTAAGCCGCAGACAAAAATTATTGATTTTTGGAGAAGACGGATCCCTATATTTACAGCAGTGCTTTAGCAACAATTCTTGATTGGAGATTATCTGCAACATTAGATGATTAAGCTTGTGCAATTCTAGGTAAGATCCAATAACATATCACAAATGTTAGACCTACAGAGAGAGATCAAACAAAACACTAAAAAATAATTGGAACAAAGATGTCCAACTGTCGAGGTTTCTGAGGACCCATAAAAAGGAATGGCACTTTCGTCCACACTATCAATTACTTTCAAATTGGTTCAAATAGACAGAGTAGAGACTTTGCCCAAGAAATGGATCAACAAAATGTCGATCTGAACAGGAAATAAATCTAATACCAACTAAAGACTACTTACTGTAATTGATTTGCTTTTAGAAATTGAATACCCATACAAAGGTTCAAGTTTCGAAAATACAAGTTGTTGCTAGCATTGGCGGGAGGAATAAACCACAAGGTCTCCAACTTCTTTATGGCATTAGTTTCTCCAAAAGATAACACCACATTAAACGAGTTGGGCTTGCAAAGGATATGTTCATATAACAGAAAAAATTAAGCTTATAATGAGCTATCCATTAGAAAACTAGGTGCAAGGAAAATATAACAGAACAGATACCTGTTTCAGAAGTACTAAACTGTACTCATCTTGGTAGTAGTGGAAATGTGCTGGGTCCGTTTTCTTTAAATCATCATATAGCTGAAGAATTTCTGTGTGGTGGCTAAAATTTCTATGACTAGTGCCAGTATATGACATTAAAGTGTCATGCGCCATCAGCAGTCTTGCAAGTGTCAGCTTCCCAATTTTACTGAAACAGACAAAGAGCTTATAAGAGAAGAATAAGATGGAAAATACAGCTGCCGCAGATTGATATACTCAGCTTGTAAACAGATTTGCCTACCAGTTCACTGTTGCTAACAACTCCCTACAGTGTGCTATCTCATTATCGACGGTCGTAACATTCCACTGATAGTCCACCACTTTTTCGTCTACCTTGGTTCTTTCTATATGGAACAAGTTAGCCAGAACTGACTCAAGAAACTGTGCTTCATGAGTACAGAAACTTTCGTCACTCCAAGAGATCTTCTCTTCATTTTTCAAGTTGACATGTTCTGAACGATAAGGTGATATAGATACTGTAAATGCAATATGAGAAGAATTTCCATGATGTACGCCAGTTGAAGAGAAAATGCCTTGAGAACGAGCAAGGCTAACCTTTACTTGGTAAACCTTTAAAGAATTTGCATGTTCCTCTGGAAAATTAAGATATGTCAACCAAGCGTGGGCAGATGCAGTTTCATCTCCTGAGAGTGATCTCCAAACAAGCTCATTACTCACGATATTTTCACATTCAACTTCTACTGTAGATGAGCATATATTTTCAACAACTTCACTGAAATAGAGAATAAGTGGAAGTGTTCTAGTATTAGATTGACGACTGGTAAAAGGTGAGAAAGAGCAATCCCCAAACGAATCATCCATGGGTAAGGAAAGATTACAGCCATGAGGTGGCCATGAAGAAACCAACAATGTCTCTAGTTTAACTGTCTGATCAAGAAGCCAAAGATGGTAAAACCAACCACTTTGATCGTCTGGATCTGTGAAAAAAGCATTGCGCACAAATTCGTACTCCTCAGTAAATACATTGTCCTTGGGAGAATATCCTTTTGCTTTTTCCTTCAGCAAATGAGAAAGAAGAACACTGTACACAAGTCATTATGGGGAGAAGAACCTTTGAAAGAGATAAGAGACACATCACAGAGAATTTAATTCAGAATGAGAGTTCCTCATTAGCTAAAATGGCATGTGGTACTCAAATTACAGTTAATTCAGCATATAGAGATACTTGTTGTGAATTGCAGAGGGGTTGCTCTAATCGTAAGCAACCCCCACTTCCAACCAAGAGGTTGTGAGTTTGAGTCTTCCCAAGAGCAAGGTGGGAAGTTCTTGGAGGGAAGGATGCCGAGGGTCTATTTGGAAACAGCCTCTCTACCCCATGGTAGGGGTAAGGTCTGCGTACACACTACCCTCCCCAGACCCCACTAAGTGGGATTATACTGGGTTGTTGTTGTTGTTGTTGTCAGCATACAGAGATTTGAACCAGGAAGGATCTCAAATTACACTCTGGCCATGGAAACACATTTGGAAAGTCAAGGTACCATATAAAGTGGCATGCTTTACTTGGCTGATAGTTAGAGAAGCTGTTTTGACTCGGGATAACCTCAGGAAAAGGGGATTACCAATTTGTTCAAGATGCTACTTGTGTGGACAAGATGCAAAGACAATCAACCATCTGCTTTTACAGTGCAGATCACTAGCCAGTTAAGGGATTCGTTCATCAATCTCAGAGATATTAGATGGGTAATGCCAGGTAGTATTTCTGAAGTTGTGACATGTTGGAATAAAGGGGAAAATAACAGAAACAAATGGAAAATTGTCCCAACAAGCATTTGGTATATGGAAGGAGAGAAACTCAAGGTGTTTTGAAGATGCAAGCAGTACTCTACAGAAGATCAAGATGGATTGTATTCTTCTTTTTCATTTTTGGTGTAAATCTGAATACATAGCTGATCTTGAGGATATTTTGGACGTACTAGGTTCCTTGTAAGAAGAACTAGGATGTAGATTTTTCAATATTTTGACACTCTGATGTAACATCCTATTTTGGTTTCCAGCACAAACTTTGTGCTGATGTCTTATTATTTACTATACAGAAAAATGTTACCATTCTCCCAAAAAAAAAGAAGATACTGGCATGTGGTACTTAATTCCTAATTCTTAAATAACAAGTGCATCTTAGAGCCCATAAAAAAATAACAGATTAACAGTCATGAAGCTATGGGCTTTTAAACAAATAAAATCTTCCTATAAATTTGCTCGCTAGATCCATGCTATAACACATTTGAGGTATATCTGTCCTCCAAAATTTCCAAACAGAAAAGAGTTCTATTCACACTTTCTCAACACGTATAAAGGGCATCAATATGTGACAATGACCTGTTTAAAGGAGATTGGATAACGCTACATGCTTATTGTTCCATTTGAGACTATAACTTTTGCTTGGAGGGGTGTGACTGTTTTCTTGGTATGGTAGTGACTTTAGCTTTTGTGCTAGTTGAACATATCACAATCTCAACCTAGAGAGCTTTCACCACACAGGAAATAGATCTTAACAAGAGAGAACCAAAGAGAAATTATAATAGATGCCAACATACCTGCGGTTGTGCCAAGCAGAATAGTTGCTGAAATTGTCGTATATCCTTTCAGTTGTGTATTCGAGTTCCTTCTCATCTGGTATGTTTTTCAGTGCTGTGACAAACCTAAAAGTGTTTCCAAAAAGAAGAGTGCTTAAGCAAAATACAAGAGTCCAGTGATTTGCATTCAGCTTAATCCAGTTAATCACCTTCTATAATTCCATGCATGGAAATTGCGGGCGTCTGCCTTCTGGAACTTACCCAGAAGCAACAATTCCTTGTCTGTAGAAGAATGCCCTTTACTCAGCACCCATTTACGGTGATGCCATGCTCCATAAGACTTGAAATTCCTCTTCAATGCATTCTCTACCTAATCAACATACAAAACTTCAGCTGAATAATAGACAAATTCACACGAAAAATAATAGCCGAATGAAAACAAGCTTTGGCTTTATTTGAACCACCAAAGCAGAACAGCATAGAAGTAAGTTAACCTATACTTGAAAGTTCATTATTCATTCAATGCAGACTACTCAGTCATATTCAATCATTCCAAAACTAGTTGAGAGCCGAATACTTTATATCTATTCCACTATATTAGGCTCATACTCTTCTACTTTATATGGCTCAGGACCCTCTACGTGAAGCTTACATAAGCAGGGTTCTAATCAAGCAGATTAAAGAAAAGACAACTCGGTGCACTAAGCTCCCACTATGCGTGGAGTCCGGGGAAGGGCGGGCCACAAGGGTCTATTATACGCAGTCTTACCCTGCAGTCTTACCTTGCATTTCTGCAAGAGACTTATTTCCACGTCTCGAACCCGTGACTACCTAGTCGCGTGGCAGCACCTTTACCGGTTACGCTCCCCTTCGTTCTAATCAATCAGATTAATTCGTCATATTAGGTTTAGTTAATAACTTAGCATTGTTATTCAACTCACTTCTTGCACTTTATAATAACAACATAAAACATCATTCCACAACAAGACCAAGTAGGCCAAAAACCAAACTATGATTTATCAGTTTTAAGCACAGATTTTAGCAGAAAAAAGCAAAGTGGTGGGAGCCAAAAAAAATACACCGGCTACTAATTGAGAATTTGGACTATATGAATCTCACAGTACAATCCGACCCATTTGGACCCATTTCAAATGGAAAAAAAAAAAAAAAAAGTGAAACAAACATTGCATCTTTATTAAAAAAAAAATAACAGAAAGACTGCATTTTTATTCAAAAAAATACATAAAAATTGCCTTTTTAAAAATAAAAAAAATAGCTTACCAATCTGAGTTCTTCATCAAGAATTGATTTAATAGACTCTTCATCATTGTCAGCTTCAGGTAGATTCAAATTATGTTGGACAGCAAGTTTTCTGTAATTCCAAGCGGTGTAGTACTCAGGATTTGACTCTAATAACTTTGCACTTACATCTAATGCTTCCTTTGTATATCTGAAAAAAGAACCCAAAAGAAAATTAGATTGACTTAGATCAAGAACATGCAGTGAACAGAAAAAAACAAAAAATAAAAAAGGAATAAAAAAAATTACATTTTATTGTGATGTAATTGGAGAAATTGGGATTGGAGAGAACGTAATTTGGAAGCTTTGATAGCAGAAGCTTCTTGCTCTTCTGTTGTTGGAGCTTTGCGTGGTCTTCCGTGCATTTTTTTCACACACAATTAACACACAGATGAGTTATCAGGCGGAAAATTTTGCTTTGGGTTTAAGGAATTCTTTCTGTGAGGCTTAAGTATAAATACGGTTAGATCTGAATACTCTCACGGCCTCGGTTTATACCGGAATAATGC
This sequence comes from Nicotiana noctiflora, assembly GCA_032618575.1. Lineage (NCBI taxonomy): Eukaryota > Viridiplantae > Streptophyta > Magnoliopsida > Solanales > Solanaceae > Nicotiana > Nicotiana noctiflora. The sequence goes on from JASVEL010009722.1 coordinate 21,692, forward strand.
AGTAACATTTGGGCTTCATTTGTTTGCATTTAGTGTGTAAGTATAAATTTTAATTATTCAGATTTATTAAGTGTCTTAGTTTTTTTACTTCATAAATACTTAATAGGTGTGTATATGTCTCTATGATTAAGATCTCTTATATAGATTTAATTTTATTAAAATGCTATTATTCATATTCATTATTAAGTGCCAACACCATATACATTTATTAACTACCACTATACCACCCACCGCCACCATCATCCTCAATCATATTCACTCCTATTATCTACTACTACCACTCACTACTCCCACCACTGTCATTCTTAATGAAAAATAACACACATTCACCTCAATTACCACACTAACTACTACATCACCATCAACAACCATCCCGTCTTTATAATCTACCACCATCAGCTACCTCAATCACAACTACTACCATACCACCCGCCATTATTAACTATCACCACCCACAACCATCATCCTCAATCACAATAGCTATCACTACCAATCACCAGTAGCTACTAACTTAAACTACCATCATCAACCAAATCTACTACCAACCACTAGTTTTAGTCGGCATTCACAAACAGTGGCGGATTTAGGGGGCGCAAGGGTGTTCACCCGAACACCCTTCACCGAAAAATTACACTGTATATATAAGGTAAAATCTATTTTTTACCTCTATATATTAAGTTTTGGACACCCTTAACACTATCAAAAAGTGTAGTTTAGTGGTCAAGGGTATTCAAAATTTACATAAAGGTCATGAGTTCAATTCCCACTAGCTACATTTTTTTTTTGAACACCCTTCATGAAGGTTCTGACTCCGCCACTGTTCACAAACACTAACGTTAGCCACCACCAACAACTATCATGTATATATATATATATATATATATATATATATATATATATATATTAGATTAATTAGTATTTTATTTGAATTCTATATTTGTTAATTTCCAAAAAAAGGTAAATTTTATACATTTAGGTATTAATAATCAAACAGTCTTAATCATTTAGTATTCATGTCTTAATACACATCTTAACATCCAGATGTGTATTCAGATTCAGACGTCTTGATCTCTAAATAAAAAAATAAATGAGGCTTTACAGCCATATCCCCTTTTAAACTGTCACATTTTCATGATAATTCGTGTACATTTAGCTTGAAGAGACCCAAGTGAAAATTTTGAGTGGTGCGAAGTCGTGTGCAAAATATCTTGCATGCATTCCAAAGAGTGTGATGGGACAATCGCCGAACTCTAACCTATAAGTCACGTGGAGATAACTTTATTATAGCTCTAAATATCATGGAGACAACTTTATTATAGCTCAAAATATTTGTATTTATGCAGGATTCGACAAAGGGTTGCATCCTAAAGAATGTGATAAAGAAGGCCACATACCAAAGAGTGTAACGAAGACAACATATCCTAATGCAAACATTAGTGACTGCCTATGCTAATGCAAACATTAGTAATTACTTCCACGACTCGAACTCATGACATATAAATTACATACGGAGATAACTTTACCATACTTCAAGCCTCCCTTTCGATGCAGAGTTGTTTGTTATTAGCAACATATTAAGTTTTCAAGGTTTTTTTTTTATGAAATGACAAACTTGAACTCCTCACTAATCTATTTAGTAGTATAATATCCTTTTTGTGATTGAGGCGTGATTATTATTTTTTGTTGCTATTGCTGGTTTTTACAAATTGTCGTTTGTTGTACAAAAAAAAAAAAATCATTTCCTGCAATATTATAGAACTCCAAAAATTGACTATTTTCACTTAAAGACCATTATGTAGAAAACATTTGACAACATGCTCTTACTTCTGCAAAAAATCCATAGTGATGAAATGATCCATACTCAACCTTCAGTAAAGTAAAACCACCAAGGCATGGCATACTAAACCAGATAAGAATACTCAAGGTTTTTGTCTTAAGGACTCTGATCCTTCTTTTTTCTCCTCTTTCCCTGGAGTAAATGAAACATTTAAAAAAAGAGAGTAAATGGAATACCATGTCCCAAAATGAAGTAAAGACTGATAGTGGTGCTTCTTCAAAGTGTAAATGATAGCATAATAACTTAAATATTGTCATTTAGCAGGTAACTTCATCAATGGCAAAGCAAATGTTGAAGCAACTTAAGTAATTAAGTAATGTCACAGACTGAATCATGCACCCGTGGTTGTGCCAACTACACCAGACATTTGGCACGTAATAGTGTGACTATATAAGTTATAACAACTTGGACAAACCGCGCCATCGACAACCCTTTCGATCTGAATGTTCAAGTGAGTTGCTTAACCTACTCGCAAACATTTTGTGAATCCTATGTATTCTCTAATCTAATTGTTCTCGCGCCCATCTCATACAGTTAACCCTGCAAAATCAAATGCATTAAGAAATTTCTGACTCTGTGTTTGTAACCCTGCCTTGGTCTGCATCTGTAGCACATGGTGTTTGCTGCTCCAAGCAACTGGCTGAACTATCTACTTCAGAAGTTAGCTGCTCAACTCCAGCAACGGCACTCCGCTCATTCATATCTCCTCCAATAGGTGCAGCTCCGGATTCTGTACCTTGAGTACTAACAGCAGCATTTTCATGCAACTCTGGTTCTGCTTGATTTACCATCTGAACTTCCAGGTCACCAGTATTCTTTGTGCAGACCTGCTTGCTGGCATACCTCCTCTTCTTTTTCTTGAAATGGCCTTTCTTCGGTTTCAGAGCTGCTGCACTTTCTTGGTTGCTGATTCCCAAATCTGTGGCCTGATTCATTGGTGGAATGACAGTGTATGCAGAATAGTCATAAGGCTTATCATCCGGCCACAACCCACTAGACTGAATGGCCAGCAATGCAGTTCTAGCAGCTTTGATCTCTGCTTCCTTCTTTGTCGCAGCTACCCCTCCAATATATCGGATTCCCCCTATCTCAACACTACAGGAAAATGAACATGTGATCTTGCCTTTTATTTCATGCCACTGCATTTCATATTGTGGAATTGCAAAATTCATCTTCTGAGCATAGTCTTGCAACATATTTTTGCACAAGCCTGTCTCATGCTGAAACATAGACCAAACAGGCAAAATAGAAAAGGTATTATAACTTCCAGAACATGAAAGCTTGAAAGTTAACAGCACAACAACCAAGAACTAGTACTAAACTAGTTAACACATAAAAAAACATTGCTCCATATTACAAAATTATGCACATTCATAGAGTTGGATCCACATGACATCTGAGCACATAGCCAAGGAAGCAATCTAACATACTTCAAACTAACAGATAAACCCCTAGCAATCTAACTTACTTCAAACTAACAACTAAAAGGAGGGCTAAAATGACAAATAAGGCATTCCACCACAAAATGGGAAGTTTATACAGTAACCTAAGCATAACGATCATTAAGAACTGGCCTAAGGTAAGTTATTGGCATGAAGATGCTAGCCATCATAGTGAATTCAAAAGCAAGAAGTTACTCGGAAGATGGAAGTTTTTTTAGGAAAAATTAGCATAGAAGATTAAAATGGCCAAATTAATTCTTGAAAGAATTGTAAATAGATTATTGCTATTTTTTTTTAAATAGCAGACAGCTGACTGGAAAACTTCACAAGACCGAGTACTACATGTAATGATTACGATCTCTCCATCTGTAAAATAATTCAAACAAAACCCCTCCTAATCACCCTTTATGTCAAATTTCTTATGTCTGCCAAAAATCATACCCACACTTGATCTTTTATCTACTTGCCAAAATCGTATTTCTCCTCCGCATTAAATCTAGTAATTATCTAATCCCAAATCTAGAAATCAATCAAATTATCCCCTCCCTCTCCCCGAAATGAAAAGCAAAATATGTATTCACACAAGCCTTCTGGTCAGAATGCAGGAATAATTAAGATCGTAGTGCATATAAGCCCAGAAGCACAATTTGTTTTGTCCAAACGGTGAAGGATATAGAAGAAGTACCACTCGCTGAGAAAGGCACAATCCCACTGCCCCAGAATCTACAAGTTGCTTGAGTGCAACTTCAGCAGCTGACTGCTCCGCTGTCTTGCGATTTAAAAATCCAGGTAGAGAATCATATCTGACATTATTCACAATCACTGTTGACCTAAATGTAGGCTTATGAGAAGGGCCATCTTTGATAACCTCATAAACAGGGGTAGGAAATCCAACTTTCTGGGCATACTCTTGCAATCGGCTTTTGAAAACATAACAAGTTGACACACCTGTAATGTGTTTAAAAGTAAGTGACCACCCTAATAACACTAGCAATAAGCAGGAAAGACAGCTTAAAGCAGAAAGGTGACAAGTAAATACAAGACAATTAGATTTTCAACCCTTTGTATAATAATAACATAAATGCATGCACGCATATGTCTATAAAGCTACACTTTCTGCAAATTTGGAACATCAAATCCTGTGGATCGGACAATGTAAGTATTATGGATTGGAAACTGTCATATTTTCTTGTTCCCTCTCTTTTCAAAACCCTAATACCCCTGTCTAAGAACAAATATTTGCACCTATCCAAAATTATATGTAAAGAAGTATTAAAAATAACCTATGCCTAACTACCCTTTGTTGAATCTTTAGCACAAGATCAGTAAATCTAATGGTGTACATGTGTGTAACTTCCAATCTTTTATAACGGTCAGTTTCATCAATTCAGCCAAGGAAGTGATATTATGTCTTAAATCTCTTGGATGTGCCTCATAAACTATGGACTGAACAAGGAAATGGTGTTCTCTCTGTACAATCCTATAAAGTTCTTGGTAGCAGCAGAAAATTTTCCTTCATGGCCTTGGAAGATCATTTCAGGAGCCAAAATTCCTTACAAGGTGGCATGTTATATCTACAGAAAAGAGGTCTGCAGTTATGTAGCCGATGCTTCCTCTGTGGGAAGGGGATTGAGGATAGCAGGCATTAGTTCCTGCATTGTGAGGTTGCTGGTTACCGTTGGCATCTCTTTTTCAATATCTTCGGGATCAAATGGGTCATTAAAGCAACCATTAAAGATCTCCTCAGCTGGACGTATTCCATAGGAAATAAGAAGCTGGATACCTATGAGGACTATTCGTGGTTGCACGTTTTGGGACTATATGGAGGAAAAGAAACTTAAGGTGTTTGAGGGTAAAGAAATTCCTATACAGAATCAGAAATTATATACTTATGTAACTTAGCTACATGGTATAGTCTTGAGTATGTATGATGAAGGGAGACTGTTAGAATTCATAGATTCATTGCAAGGTTAAGCTTCATTGTACTATTCCGACAGATGTAACATTCAACACTGTCTTAGTGCTGGAACTTCATATGAATAAAACCTTTACATTATCGCAAAAATAAAGTGTTACCAGTCCAGATCGATATAATAGCATCCTTATATCTCCAACAACAGAAAGGGGAAAAGGGAAGGAAAAACACAGCATAACAGGAAACACAAAAAGTCTCTATTGAAAAATAAAAAGGAATAAAAAAAAGGCCAAAATAATGCTCATAACCAGTAAAAAATGCTACTCAAAATCCATGCTGTAGAGCTACATACCTAGACTCCCCAATAGACTAAAAGCTCTATATAAACTTTTTGATATATGGATAAGTAATATAAGCTTCATTAAACCACACATACAACCAACACATGCTGTGCTTTTTATTTAATTATTTATTGACATTGGTGTTCGCTCAAGTTTGGGTGCAATATTCCTCCGGGTACCTACTACCTAACTCTTCCCACCAAGGCTTATAGCTTGTTTGGCCAAATTTATTTTTGGCCAAAAAATGAGATGTTTGGCCACGCTTCTAAGAAAAGAAAAAACATGTTTTTGAGGAGAAGCAGAAGCAATTTTGGAGAACCATCCAAAAGTACTTTTTTAAGATTGCACTTTTGAGAAAAATAAACTTAAAAAGCAGTTTTAACAGCTTGGCCAAACACTTGATGGTCAGAAGTGTTTTTCAAACTAATTAGCCAAATACAAACTGCTGAAATACACATTTGGAAAAAAATGCTTCTCAAAATAAGCTTATTTTTGCGCTTGGCCAAACGGGCTATTAGGCAGATAATCACTTAATGTTTTTTGTCGGATTTAAATCGAAACCGCTACGTTTATTATATAGCTAAAGACACAAAAAAACACCTAACTACCCTATACCTCAACTACCCATTAAACCCAAATATATTAGCCAAAAACTTATCTTCAGAACTTAATAACTTAGATTTTTTTCCCACGACAAAGATTTCATCTTTTTCCTCATTGCTTTTCCTCAACCAAATTTTCATTCAGAAACTTCAATTTCTTTGGTATCCAAAATCCTCTAAGCACATAAAACTCAAAAATAGCTTGCAAATAAAATTAAATTTATCCTAGTCTATCGTTCATAGTAAAATCAAAGTTGAAAAAAATTACAAAGAAAATTTAAGAGATTTAAAATAAGATTAAGGGAAAATACCTTGGAAGCTCTCATTTTTCGCCATTTTTGTTATCGTCGCTATACACAAGCCAAAGGGAGAGAGAATCATGTAGAAACGGAACTTTTATAGGAGGAAAAGTGATGGGGCATTATTCTCTGAATTAAAATTCCATAAATGCCCATCAAACGTTTGAGCCAACTGGAAGAAAATGTGGTAAAATTGACATTCTCCTTTCTCTAAAGGGTAAAAGTGGAAACTTACTGATTGCAAATAAAACCTTTGGATTTCTTGGAATAAGAACCTGTTCCCCTCTGGCCTCTTCTTTTCTACTTCAAAATTGCGGCAACGATTTTACAAGCAGGCCATCCAACCCTAAACCCCAAAACCCACCATATATATACATATAGGGAAAATACCTTAGTACCCTCTAAACTATTTGAGAATTATTACTTTCCTCCCTAAATAATCTCTGGTTCGAATTACCCCTCAACTTGACATTTTGAGAATAATTACCCCTAAACGCTTATGTAGCAAAAAGTGTGGATACACTCACCTGCCATGTGAATTTTTCTGTCCATGTGGCATTTTCGTGAATTTTTTTCTTTTTAAAAATATTATTTTTTAGATAATTTTTTTAAATGCAATTTATAATAAAAGTTGGACAGAACGACATTAGTTATGCTAAATATTTTTATTTGTACAAAAATAATAAAATTTTAGTTAATCTTCTTTTGAATATTACTTGAAAATAAAAATTTATACAATTGAAATAAATAGTCAAGACATCTAAAAAGTTATAAAAAATACATAGTTGAAATAAATAATCATTAAATCAAAGAAGAAATAAAAAGAGTGTACAATTGCACTTGTAATTTCTTGTAATTGTATACTATTTTTATTTATTCTTTTGTGATGCAATGACTATTTATTTCAACTGTGTATTTTTACTTTTTTTAGGTAAAATCCGTAAAACAAAATTGGAGCACTGTAATTTAGAGATATATAAAAAATTATATCCAAAATAATTAATTTCAAACTATATTTTATAAATTTTTAGATGCATTGAATATTTATTTTAATTGTATAAATCTTTATTTTCCGGTCAAATTCAAAAAAAGATTAACTAAAATTTTATTATTTTTGAACAAATAAAAATATTTAGCCTAACTAATGTCGTTCTATCCAAATTTTATTATAAATTGTATTCGAAAAAGATTATTTAAAAAATAATATTCTTAAAAAGATAAAAATTCTTTTTAAAAAAAATTACGAAAATGCCACATGGACAGAAAAATCTACATGGCAGGTGAGTGTACCCATTCTTTTTGCCACCATTTAGGGGGGTAATTATTCTCAAAAGGCCAAGTTGAGGGGGGTAATTCGAACCAGAGATAGTTTAGGGAGGAAAGTAATAATTCTCAAATAGTTTAGGGGGTTACTAAGGTATTTTGCCATACATATATAATGTGTATATAAATAAACCCACTAGCTTTATTTGGTTCAAAATTGGATCTTCTTTTCTGGGTGTACATATAGGTGGGTATATTCACACACCCACTAGCCCGATTTGGTTAAAAATTGGATCTTTTAGGAGCTTTTTGTATTTGTTTTGTTTCGTTTTTTTGTTTTTTCTTTTGTTTTTATTCTTCTTTTCCTGAGCGGGTCAATTGAAAACAGCCACTCAATCCTTTCGAGTAGTTCTAAGGCGTGTTGTTGTTGTTGTTTAACGAATAGTTTATATTGGATCTTTTTTATCTTGGAATACATATATATATTTATATTATTATATAGAAAAGAGAAAGGATGTTGACCAAGGACATTATGGTCATTTAAAAATATAATCACATTGTTTGCTTATACAATACGCTTAAAAGATTGATTTTTGGTTTATAATAAGGGAAAAACCCAAAAGTAACATAGCGCAAACCATTGAATTATTGTGAACCCACTTCCCATTCAACCTTAACCATCTTTTTCTTTAAATGCACTACTTAATTAATGTTACTCTTCAATTTGTTTAAACGCAGATTACTTTTACTTTATTTTTTTCTCCTAATTAGTACTTTTAATTAAAAAAATCATCCGTTTGATAATTTTATAATTCAACGTTCATTTGATAAAATATATACAATGATTACATACATTTATATATAGCAATTATATTATCTCCTTAAGAATATTATTTCATTTGTTTTTTTTATTGACTATATTTTAACAAAAAAAAATGGAAATAAATTACACAAATTTTAATTAGGGTGTTCTTATATTAGTGTCAATTGATATTATTTATACATGTCCTTATTAAATTAAAATTTTAATTGGAACACTTTATAAAATTAGAGAAAATATTTAAAAATAAAATATAGTATCAAGTTTTTTTTTTATTATAGAATATTGTTTATAAGATTCCCTCTATACAAAATTATGTAAGAATAATCTGAAAAATATTAGACAATTAATTTGGGATTTTTTATTACATATTATGCAACATAAGAATTATCATTATGCAGGATTGTACGTTTCCCTCTATGATTAAAGTTAATTGGGTACTTCATGTGTATTAAATAAAGAATTCAACATAATATAAATTTTAAAATACATAAATATTAAATTACTATTTAAAAAAAATCTCGACAAATAATTATGGTAAAGAAAGTTATATTACACCGTAGAGTATCTCAGTCATATAAAATGAAACTAGAAAACGATTGTAATGCTTCTTTAAGATCAATTTGATTAGTATTTAGAGTGGTTGAAAAATAATTTTATTTTTAGTAAATTATTCAGGTATGTCATTGAACTAGAATAAAATATAAATTTCTTGTAAAAATTTTGGATAACTAAAAAATACGATTATTATTTCACAGAAAAAAAAAATCGTCAACTATTTGAAAATAAAATAAATAACAACAACAACAACAACAACTACCCAGTATAGTCCCACAAGGTGGGGTCTGGGGAGGGTAATATGTAGACAAGCCTTACCCCTACCCAAAAGGGTAGAGAGGCTGTTTCCAATCGACCCTCGGCTTAGAGAAGGAAAGGGAAAGCAACAACAAAAACAAAAACAAAAACAAAAGAGCATTAGTAATTCCGGTAGAAATCGCATAAATAGTTATCTAAACATAAGAATTATACATAAAATGACATGCAATAATCTCAAACAATAACTACCATAAATAACTACCATAAGGGGACACAATCCAATGCACGAATCATCTACGAGTCGCCCTGACAAGCCTCACCCAACCCCGGGAAAGAAGTACAAAAAATTCTAAGAGTCCCTATCCTACAACCCTGATACTAGACCTCCAGACTTTTCTATCAAGGGCCATGTCCTCGGAAATATGCATCCTAGCCATGTCATGCCTAATCACCTCTCCCCAATACCTCTTAGGCCTCCCTCTGCCTCTCCTCACGCCGACCACCGCCAGTCGCTCACAACTTCTCACCGGGGCATCAGGACTTCTCCTCCGCACATGCCCGAACCACCTGAGCCTCGCTTCACGCATCTTCTCATCCACCGGGGCCACCCCTACCTTCTCTCGAATAACTTCATTCTTAATCTTATCTAACTTGGTGAGTCCACACATCCACCTGAGCATCCTCATCTCCGCAACCTTCATTCTCTGAACATGAGAGTTCTTCACCGGCCAGCACTCCGCCCCATACAACATGGCAGGTCTATCCACAGCTCTATAAAATTTTCCCTTGAGTTTCAGTGGCACTTTCTTGTCACACAGGACTCCTGACGCAAGCCTCCACTTCGACCATCCCGCTCCTATACGATGAGTGACATCCCCGTCAATCTCTCCGTCCCCCCTGAATCACCGACCCAAGATATCTGAAACAGTCCCTCTTAGCGATGGCCTGAGCTCCAATCATCACGTCCTTGCCTACTTCGCTCGGCTCGGCGCTAAACTTGCATTCCAAGTATTCAGTCTTAGATCTGCTTATTTTGAAACCCTTAGACTCGAGAGTCTGTCTCCATACTTCTAGCCTCTCATTCACACCGACCCTCGTCTCGTCTATCAATACTATGTCATCGGCAAATAGCATGCACCAAGGCACATCCCCCTGAATATGTCGGGTTATAGCATCCATCACCAAGGCAAACAAGAGAGGGCTAAGCGCCGATCCTTGGTGGAGCCCCATAACCACCGGAAAATGGTCTGAGTCACCGCCTACCGTCCTAACCCTAGTCTTAGCTCCATCGTACATGTCCTTGATTACTCTGATGTAGGCTTCTGGCACGCTCTTCGCCTCCAGGCACCTCCATAGCACTTCCCTTGGGACCTTGTCATAGGCCTTCTCCAAGTCGATAAACACCATGTGCAAGTCCTTTTTCTTATCCCTGAACTGTTCCACCAATCTCCTGACAAGGTGGATAGCTTCTGTAGTGGAGCGACCCGGCATGAAACCAAACCGGTTCACCGATATAGATGTCATCTCCCTCACCCTCGCCTCGATCACCCGCTCCCATACCTTAATGGTGTGACTTATTAATTTGATACCCCTATAGTTGTTGCAACACTGGATATCCCCTTTGTTTTTGTACAAGGGCACCACCGTACTCCACCTCCACTCCTCCGGCATCCTTTTAGTCTTGTAGATCGCATTGAACAACCTAGAGAGCCACTCTACTCCTGACCTACCCATGCATTTCCAGAACTCCACCGGGATCTCGTCAGGCCCGGTCGCTCGGCCCCTACTCATCCTTCGCAAAGCCCCTATGACCTCATCCACCCTAATGCGCCTACAGTACCCAAGGTCTCTATGGTTCTTTGAATGCCCCAGCTCCCCAAGCTCTATGTTGCGATCCCCCTCCTCGTTAAGAAGATCTCGAAAGTACGTCTCCCACCTCTGCTTGACCCGAGACTCACCCATCAAAACTCTACCATCCTCGTCCTTGATGCACCGAACTTGGTCTAGATCCCGCGCCTTCCTCTCCCTTACTTTAGCTAACTGAAATAACTTCCTGTCCCCGCCTCTCTCCCCTAATTCCTCGTACATGCGACCAAACGCCGCATTTTTAGCTTCCGTAACCGCCAGCTTTGCTTCCTTCCTCGCCACCTTGTAGGTCTCCCTGTTCACTCTCCTTTCATCCTCGTTAGTGCTCCCTGCTAACTTAGCAAACGCCGCCTTCTTTACCTCCACTTTTTCTTAGACTACATCGTTCCACCACCAGTCACCCCGATGTCTGTCTAAATAGCCCTTGGCTACCCCAAGCACATCCCGTGCTACCTCCCTAACTAAGTTCGCCGTCTCCGACCACATTGCGTCCGCTTCCCCAGAACTTCTCCAAGCTCCACCATCAACTAACCTCCTCTCTAACTCCTGGGCTTTCTCCTTAGTTAGAGCACCCCATCTAATTCGCGGTCGCCCCCGAGCACTCCTCCTCTTCCTCTTCACCCAGAGGCCGACATCCATCACTAGGAGTCTATGAAGAGTCGAAAGGGACTCCCCCGGAATAACCTTGCAGTCCTTGCATAAGCCTCTATCGCTCCTACTGAGAAGGAGGTAATCAATCTGGGTCCTCGCCGCCGAACTTTTGAAGGTGACCAAATGCTCTTCCCTCTTCTGAAATGACGAGTTCGCAATTAGGAGCTCAGAAGCCCTAGCGAAATCAAGCAGAGAAGTGCCTCCTCCGTTCCTAACCCCAAAGCCAAAGCCGCCGTGAACCTCACCATAACCACCAGCATCAGCCCCAATGTGACCATTAAAGTCCCCTCCAATAACTAACTTCTCAGATTGGGGAATACTACTCACCAAATTGTCCAAGCCCTCCCAAAAGCGCCTCTTAACCTCCTCATCCAAGCCCGCTTGCGGTGCGTAAGTGCTGATGACGTTCAGGATGCAACCCCCAATAACCAACTTAATAGACATTAACCTATCATTCACTCGCCTAACCTCAACCACGGACTCCCTTAGATCCCTATCCACCAAGATGCCCACACCATTCTTTCCTCTCACGGCCCAGAATACCACAACTTAAACCCGTCCGCATTCCTCGCCTTCGACCCTTTCCACCTAGTCTCTTGGACACAGGCTATGTTGACCCTCCTCTTCTGAAGAACCTTCGCCAACTCAATAGACTTTCCCGTCAGGGTGCCTATGTTCCACGACCCGATCCTTAATCTAAGAGCGTGCGCTACCCTCTTCCCACCCTTGCCTCCCGCCCTACCCGCAGAACCACTCCCAGCCCCCCTACTCACCCCTGCCAACACCCCCGCCCCCCGAGGACATGACCTTACACTACCATCTCCCGTCGCGGCCAATATCCCTCCAATCGATTACGGAGGACAGTTGCACACACGTACTATTGCGGAATAGGCAAACTAATGCAAGTAAGGAATCGGCAAAGTAAACCACACACAGGATATTTAGCTAGAAACGTAAAAAGGTGTACAAAGTGAATACGAGGCCGGGAGGTACCAACTCCCGATGGAAAAACCTGGAAGTACGCTTTGATTCTCCCGATATCAACTACCGCTAGCTCTTGCACGTTTCGTCCGGTGATGCTTTGCTCTTCACGCCGAAAGCTTGCCTTGTCCGCCGTGGCTAGTACCTGAAAATCACACACACAACAAACTCCAAAAAAGCGGGAGGGGGGGGCTGCCTAGCTCGGGAAAGGGGAGGGGTTGCCTAAAAGTCACACAAAGAAGATAAAATAAATACAAGAAGAAAAATCAAATTTCAATTTAAAATAAATATGTTTTATTATTCAAATTTTGATTAATATAAGAAGAAAAATCAACACATTAACACAATTAAAAATACAAAAGAGTAGAAGCATATATATTCAATTTAAACAATGAAAAAAATACATCATGAATTATTTTTCAATTGACTTTTCAATCATTTTTTACCATCAACTTTTATGTTTGGTGGTGCATAATTATTTTTTTAAATAGATATGTGTAGAACCTACGTAGAAATACTCTATATTGTAGTTGAAGTATTGTATAATCTTTGTACAATAATACGATTTCATAAAAATTAAAATACACATAACGTAATAGATTTAAAAAATACAGGTAAATGTGATTTTACACATTATTACACAAATGTCTGTTTTCTTTTTTCTTTTCCTAAAGACAAATAAAGTGTGTAATTAGCAATAAATCAAAAAATGTTAAAAAAAGAAAATAGGAAAAAAAAACCGTCAACTATTTGAAAATAAAATAAATATGTTTTATTATTCAAATTTTGATTAATATAAGAAGAAAAATCAACACATTAACACAATTGAAAATACAAAAGAGTAGAAGCATATATATTCAATTTAAACAATGAAAAAAATACATCATGAATTTTTTTTCAATTGACTTTTCAATCATTTTTTACCATCAATTTTTATGTTTGGTGGTGCATAATTATTTTTTTAAATAGACATGTGTAGAACCTACGTAGAAATACTCTATATTGTAGTTGAAGTATTGTATAATCTTTGTACAATAATACGATTTCATAAAAATTAAAACGCACATAACGTAATAGATTTAAAAAATACAGGTAAATGTGATTTTATACATTATTACACAAATGTCTGTTTTCTTTTTTCTTTTCCTAAAGACGAATAAAATGTATAATTAGCAATAAATCAAAAAATATTAAAAAAAAAAGAAAATAAGAAAAAGGAGCAACAATTGGGCTAGTCCATCGCACAGGTATGTCATCTAGTAATATCATATACGTCTACAAGACATCACCGTAGCCCTCTGGTACCATATGTGTGTGTGTATTTTTACACACCCACTAGCTCTATTTAGCTCAAAATTGGATATTTTTAATTTGGAAATTTTGTTTTTTTTGTTAAGTGATAGTTTGGATTGGAGCTCTTTATCTGGCTATACATATAGAGGTGCATATTCACACACCGCTAGCCCTATTTGGCTAAAAATTTCATCTTTTTTTCTGTTGGAAATTTTTGTATTTCTTGTTAGGGATAATTTGTATTGGATTCTTGATTAGAATTCAAATATAAAGAATGGAGGAGTCGGAAAAGAGAAACGAGAGGCTGAAAGCAATTAGAGAGGAAGCTGCAGAGGCTGTAGATAACTCTGAAGTACAAAAATCTATAGGGGAACCCCTTGGTGATGGCCTTACCAATCCATTGATTGAATCTCCTTCAGCTTCACAACCGTGTAACACGCCTTGTCCAAGTAATTACATTTTCTTTCTTGAAAGTTTTAATATATTCATGGATGCTTGTTGTTATCGGTGCTAATATTTCATAACTTGTCGGGGTTGTATTGGATAATGGTAAACTTTAGATCACATAAATAAGTAACAAGATCCTACTCCTGAAGAAAAGAAGCTTAAGAATAGTCATAAGGACCATACTTTACTTTTTCGGATTATTAATATAGAGATTAGGTTGAAGAGTGAAGGGACGAAGATGAACTGTTATGATGTTGCTGAACCTAGTGCTCGGGAGTTTGTGCTTGATTGCAATCATAATGGCAAGAATACTTAGATGGACATAGTTCAGGATCGATGTAACTGAGGAGAGAACAGGAAGGTCAAAGGTGTGAGACCTTTGCTTGAAACCCCCCACTCCAACTCAGAAAGAGAATGAATCTTCGTTATAACATCAAAAAAAGTAGAGAAAGAAAGTGAGTTACCTATCAACTCAATCATTTACCTATCAACTTAATCATTTACTCAAAAAAAAAGGTAACTCACTTAGCAACAGATTCTTGTCATCATGGGGAAGGGGGATAAATATATATACATTGTTGTTTTGTGATTATTGATCAGGGTAGTATGTGGCAAAACAAAAGCTGATTGCTACTAATGCTGCCAAAGGTGTTGACGTTGATCTCATTTATGTAGGATATGTTTCTCTCATTCTCGGTTTGCATAAATTTGAGGGAAAAGTTTTTAAAAGAAAAGAAAATTTATTACAGGTGAGATCAACATCAGTGATGCTGCTCCTCTTCAGTTTGTTCTATCAGTTAAATTTTGGGGCCTTGCCAGGTAGATGTATTTAGTGGAAAAGCTTATGCAATAACAAATTGTAGCACTTTAGCATGAAATGTGTACTCTTTTCTAGAATTTGGAGTAGGTTCCTTTAGCCTCTCCCCTGGAGAGAGGTCGGTTTATCCGAAATGATTCCTGATGCATGTTGGAGAATAAAGTATTCTGTAATCTGTATAACTTTTACATGTGGTTAGCATCCTATTAGCATGAAAAGTAAGGGTATTGAATCTGAAAAGGGATGATTTTGAGGCATCCTCTTAGACAGAAGGGTATATAGTAGGTCTAGTTTGGTATGTTATTCTAATGACAATAATTTTTATGTTCTAGCTTTGGTTCAGCGAATACCATCATGTGGAATAACCGGTACACTATTTTATTTGCATTTATTTACAATAAATTGAGACTGCTGTTTACTGTATTCTTTTTCCAGGACCAACGGATGCCGGTTATCCAGCATATCATGTTCAAGGCAACTATAACTCGGCCAAAAAAACATACCAGCCACGAGGAGTCAATGCCATTCCTCTTGGGATCCGTAGGAAAACTAGTCCCATCTGTACACCACCGAGGAACTCCTCTAACACTTTGGATAGCTCTCTTGGCACACCTAACAACTACTCTCCACCTAATTCACCACAAATTGGTGACATTTCCAGTGATTGCTTTCCTCAAGGAGGTGGAGACGGTAGCCAATATGGACAAGGCAGCCCCTACCAAGGTTCAGGATTCAGAGGCAGCCGTCACCTAGGTTCAGGACGAAGCAAGGGTCTATTGAAAGTTTACTATCACAAGTCAATGGTGCAAGACCCATGGGAAGTATTGAAACCAGTTATTTGGAAGCCACGTGGAGATACAAGTGACTCTCCGACTTCCTGGCTTCCAAAATCCAATCTCTCAAAGAAGGCTAAACTTGGAGAAACTCCAACAAAATCCACTCCCCAGCAAAGCCTCGCTGAATACCTGGCTGCCGCCTTTACGGAAGCAGCTGGCAAAAACACTGTGAATGATGAATCTGGCACATAAAGCTTTGTAATGCTTGGAGTTTTTAGTTATAATTATGTCTCATACTCCTTTAATTACTGCAAATAGCAAGTTGAGCTGTAGGCTAAGACCATATTTCTGTACAGTTTCCTGCTCATTTTATGTTATCATCGACAGTAAGTTCCAGTCATCATTTCACTTGATTCACTATTGGAGCGCGGCAACATTGAACAGATTTTATGCACCCAGGTTTGTTTTGTATATGGAATTGTGAAGTCATCACCTACTTAACTCCCTAACCTATTGTAACGTTTCATGTTTTGTTTCATGGATATTGGACAGTTAAGTGATACAATAAGATTTCATATATTTTATTCATGCATCTGTGTTGTTTCTACCGACCTCTTGTGAGAAGGGTCATATAACTAAAATTACACTTGCAGAAGACCATAAAATTGATCTCCCATGTCTGTTCGGCTTTTTTTATAGTATTACAGATTAATAATAATGTATAAGCGCTAGTCAGAGCAAGTAATATGTAGTTTAAAGAGGAGAAAGTTTCCTCCTTTGATGGAGGGAAAACATCTTCATATTACCAAACACCTCATGGAAAATATTTTCCTGAAAAATAAACTTCAGCTATACCAAATACTGAGAATTTTTCACTGTCTCCTTTGTCATGTCATATTTGGATCAAAGTATCAAACCTCTGTTTTATCTACCTTTATTCTTCAGAAGTCTTTGATATATATATATATATATATATATATATATATATATATATATATATATATATATATATATATATATATATATATATATATATGTATATATGTAAGTATCAAAGTCTGAAGAAATCTCCCAAGACTACTTATATCCACAAACATTGGATCATGAAGAAGGTTTCCCGTCATTCTGGAAATGTTATCTTTAAATAACAACTAAACAAATTCAACTCTCTATTATCTCTAGAGATTACATTTGTGGATACGATTCACAAGAAAAAAAATTCAGAACATAAGTTGTCAAAGATTGGTTAGTAGGATAATCAACGGTGTAAATTTTCAAAACGACGTGCTTTGTATTTCCCTAGCTATTTTCCGAAGGTAGATGTTTGTTTAATGCCAGAATCTACTGCAGAGCTCATGCCGGGCGACTTTCTGCTCCCTGCATATCTCATCCATGAACGTATCCATAAGTTGCCCCGCCATACTTGAATGGTCGTCGATAAAGGTGTCTATGAAAACTCTAACTACCTTCCTCTGTTGTGTAGTGGCTTTCAAGCTGAACCAAGTCAAGAACTTCACTCTGAAATCTGTTTCTATCAGCCCTTCATGCTCCAACTTTCTGATGATTCCTACAGAGTACTCGTAATCACTCAATTGTGCTTCCTTTGACCCATCAGTTTGGCAAGGTGTTGCCGGAGCACTTGAAACTGGACTTGCTAAAGGAATGAGCATCTTCGAAAGAGGGGATGTAGGAAATGCATTGGCGTTTGGATCATAAGTTGTTAGTTTGTTGTCAGTAGAACTCATTGACTCGGCATGCATCACTGTACTATCTGTAGTAGCATTTTCTCTCTCCCTTTGTACTTCATCAAAACCCGACTTACAGCTCGGGTGCACAGCAGGTGTTACCCATGTTACTTCCTGAACCCCCAAAGTCGTTGTCTTGCTGAAGAAAGAAACCTTGCAGAAATACTGCGTAGAAGGATCAAGACCGTCCAGCTTAAATCTTGTCGCAGGGCTTAGTGCAATAAAAGTTGCGTCATCTGGATATTCGTCCTCAGTGGACTTTCGATACCACAATTTGAAGCCTATTAGTTCTTTCAGCATACGATCATCATATTTGAAGACAATGGTTATTTTAGATGGAGATTGCTCCTCAAAATGCATCCGGCAAGCTGTCAGAGTGTTCAGTAAAAGCAAAATATGAAATTAGTAGTCCACATAGTGAAAAATGAAGAAGACTATGGTTATATATCAGTTTGGCTGGCCTCCAGATTGAAGTAGTGAACATAAAAATCTATGTTTAGTTGCTGGAACTCCTTGCAAAAGCTTCGGTTTATTTGATAGAACTCAACTAGTATATCCCGTGAAATAATAGTCAAAGTTTAACGAGCTTGAACCAATAAAGAAACAATTGCAGTGATCCAACAAATATGATACTTTTCTTGTCAAATTTATGAGACTATCATAACCTGCACCGTAATAGAGCTATTGACATGCAGATATTCAATAATAAATTGGCTAAGAATACTCACGCATCGGAGGCTCTTCCTTTGTCATAGGATTAAAGTATTGGTTGGGAAGCATGGAATCAAAAGCTTCCAATGCAGAACCACACAGCTTCTGAACTGCGGTACCACAAGAAAGCCTGTTCACTATTCTGCGATCCATCTTCTCTGACGCCAGTGCAAGAGGCCCTACTTCATTCTTCAGCATCTCAACAGCCAATTCAACAAGTTTCAGCAGTCCTTTGTATTTCTCCGTTTTCTCCAGGATCTTACGGCTTAGACAGATTCTTAAACAAAGCACATCAACTCTTCTCGCCTCCTTCGCTGTCATCAATTGTTTTCTCAAGGTTCTAAAGCAACTCAGACAAGGTTAGTTAACTAAAAGATACCCCATTCACATTTTTCTCTGCTGATGTATGCCCACCGAAACAACCCCTATCAGTTAAAGATTTTTGCAAGGTATGGATCACTCGGACAACTATCTTGGGCAAATCAGAGCTATTATACAGATATTATAGGCCATTCTATAGTTTTTTTTAATATATATTTTCTCTGTATTGAAGGGGAGCCTTGGCCTAGCAGGTAAAATTGCTGCTATGTCACCAGGAGGTCACGGGTTCAAGCTGTGGAAACAACCTCTTGCAGAAATGCACGGGAAAGTTGCGTACAATAGACCCTTGTGGTCCGGCCCTTTCCCGAACCCCGTGCATAACGGGAGTTTAGTGCACCGGGCTGCCTTCTTTTATATTTTCTCTGTATTGATAAGGGTGTATAAGGTCCATTACTTCCCAAGCCAGACTTTACTGAATATTTCCAAAAGAAAAAGAGCATGCAGATGAGGGATCACTAGTTCCAAAGAAATCACTATTGGTGCAAAGCATGCTAAAGAAAAACAATTTTACAAGAACATGTACAATCCATATTCTTGGATCTACAACAACGTACCAGTGTAATCTCACAAGTGAAGTTGAGAGAAGTTTGGGGAGGGTAGAGAGTACGTAGCCTTACCTCTACCTTGTGCAGGTAGAAAATAGAGAGGCTGTTTCTGGCAGACCTTCGGTTCAAAACAAGCATGCATAATCACAACAGTACAGAGAAAAAATATGCAGCAGTTAAAAAGTCAAAACAGTTAACAACAGCAAGATAAAAACACACAATGTTACAGGTCAAAGAAAGAGTTAAATACCTCATCAACCCATTAACTTTTCCACAAGAAACACAATAGAAATCTCCATCTAGTTTTTGATTGATGCAATTCTTCAAAATGCCGGATTGTTCGTGTTCAAGTGCACATTTTAGATGGCATGACAATCCACATGGCTTAATTTCATCTGGAGAATCGGATTCACAGGTTAACCACAAACTAGGGTCTTTATTGTCATCATACTGATGACAAATACAGCAAGAACATCTTTTGCAGAAAACGTCCTCTCTCTCAAGAGTAGCTCTACATGCCAAATTATGACAGAGTAGGAATTGAGTTTTGCTTTCCATCTCCCACTTAGCTTCACCGTTCTGAACCAAAGTTTGACATTGACTTTCTTGCTTTCGATGCCTTTTGAAACCAGAACCAGTATTTGTGCTGGACTTACAAGAAACCAGCTTTAGAAGTTGATCTATCATTTTGAATTTTGTGTAGCCAGAGTACTTTCTCTCTTCGCCCATCTCAGCACATATAATCTCTAGAAGTTCTCTTCTGGTCAATGAACTCAAGATCTTTGGCGCATCTTCTGAGCATTGAGAAATTTCATACACTAATTGTCTTTTCTCTTCCAAACTCAATTGGCTAAATTTGGTGGGATCGAGAACAAGACCTGAAAAGGAAAAACCTTCTGCATCAGTTAAATCACATTTGAGTATCTATTTCAAATTAGAAGGCCTGAATCTACCACCCTCTTGATTCGGTAATAGAACTCTCATGTGTCTCTGCATTTTGAGATATCCCATGTATTGAAAATAACACACTGAAGGTAAACATGTAAGGATTTTGAATATTAAAGTAGAGAGTACGATAGGGATTTGACTACGGATCTATTGTCTCTGAGCCGAGGGTCTCCCGGAAACCGCCTCTCTATCTCTCCGGGGTAGGGGTAAGGTCTGCATACGCTTACCCTCCCCAGACCCCACTAGTGGAATTCTACTAAGTTGTTGTTGTTGTTGTACTACTATAGAGATTTGGTACTCAAAGCAACTCGAGAGTTAAAAGGTGAACTAACAGCTATCACATTGAATATTCTCTTTTACACACAGGTATCCTAAGTTGCTCGGACACGGGTTCGGGTGTCCGACACGGGTGCGGATCTAAAGGTCGGATCCTTTGAGATGTAAATTCTAAGATTCGGGGATACGGATCCTAGTGTGGATACGGGTGCGGGGATCTGGCTAAAATTAATTCAAAAATATAAAAATATCTCAAAATTTGAAAGAGATTTAGTGGAATACTTAGCATAGCTTGTAAAGTGTGTATTTCTTTTTTATTCTCAAGTTGTAAATAAGTAATGGATTGATATCGTAGATAAGGTATGTTATTTTCTTCAAATTTTATCCTAGTTTTGGTTCTGATTTCGAGAATCAAATTGTATCTTGTATCGAATTTTTCTATCGGTTGTGGTCAAAGTACCCAGAAGTGTTTGACCATATCTGGTACGGATCCCATACCCTCACCCATACTAGTGTCGTGTCGACACGGGTGCGGCACCTAAACTGAAGTGTCGGAGCAACTTAGCAGGTATCACAAGAGTTTACTAGGATCCTATTTATGAGTTAGCTAGTGCAAATTCATACAAGTATAAATCGCTATCGCTCATAGGAGATCAAGTTAATTGGGATCTCTCTAGTTCTCCACTAAATAAACCATCCTTTTACCAAAGATCAAATGTTGTTAATGTTTCCCCGTCAACACCTCAGTTTACTTTCTTCTTGACTCATTCTTTTTTCCTCATCTAACCTGCTAATTCAGAAGGAGCGATAGAGGTTTGTGCAGGGACTTCCGGGAGAATCCCTTTGTACCCTTCATAGACTCCTAGTGATGGATGTCCGATTCTGGGTGAAGAAGAAGCAGAGGGGTGCTCGGCGCCTACCGCGAATCAGATGGGGTGCTAAAGAGAAAGCCCAGGAGCTGGAGAGGAGGTTAGTTGATGGTGGAGCTTGGAGAAGTTCTCGGGTAGCAGACGCAATGTGGTCAGAGACGGCGAATCTGGTTAGGGAGGCAGCGCGGGATGTGCTTGGGGTAGCCAAAGGCTATCCAGGCAGACATCAAGGCGACTGGTGGTGGAACGATGTAGTGCGAGGAAAAGTAGAGGTGAAGAAAGCAGCCTTTGCGAAGTTGGTAGGAAGCACAAGTGAGGAAGAAAGGAGGGTGAACAGAGAGAGCTATAAGATGGCAAGGAAGGAAGCGAAACTGGCAGTCACAGAAGCTAAAAACGCGGCTTTTGGTCGCATGTACGAGGAATTAGGGGAGAAAGGCGGGACAAGAAGCTATTCCGGTTAGCCAAAGTAAGAGAAAAGAAGGCGCGAGATCTAGAACAAGTTAGGTGCATCAAGGATGAGGATGGTATAGTCTTGATGGGGGAGTCTCAAGTCAAACAGAGATGACAGGTGTACTTCCGAGACCTTCTCAACGAGCAGGGGGACCAAAGTATAGAACTAAGGGAGCTGGGGCATTCAGAGCGTCATAGAGACCTAGGGTACCGCAAGCGCATTAGGGTGGAAGAGGTCGTGGGGGCTTTGCGTAGGATGAGTAGAGGTCGAGTGACCCGGCCAGACGAAATCCCGGTGGAGTTCTGGAAATGCATGGGTAAGCCAGGAGTGAAGTGGCTCACCAGGTTGTTCAATGCGATCTTCAGGACCAAAAGGATGCCGGAGGAGTGAAGGTGGAGTACAGTGGTGCCCTTGTATAAGAACAAAGGGAATATCCAGTGTTGCAGCAACTATAGGGGCATCAAATTAATAAGACACACCATGAGGGTCTGAGAGCGGGTGAACGAGGCCAGGCTGAGGGAGTCGACATCTATTTCCGTGAATCAGTTCGGTTTCATGCCGGGTCGGTCCACTACATAAGCTATCCACCTTGTCAGGAGATTGGTGGAACAGTTCAGGGATATGAGGAAGGACCTGCACATGGTGTTTATCGACTTGGAGAAGGCGTATGACAAGGTCCCTATGGAGGTGCTATGGAGGTGTCTGGAGGCTATGAGCGTGCCGGAAGCCTACATCAGAATAATCAAGGATATGTACGATGGAGCTAAGTCTAGGGTCAGGACAGTGGGTGGCGACTCAGACCATTTCCCGATGGTTATGGGGCTCCATCAAGGATCTGAGCTTAGCCCTCTCTTGTTTGCCTTGGTGATGGATTTGACGCGGCATATTCAAGGGGATGTGCCTTGGTGTATGCTATTTGCTGATGACATAGTCCTGGTAGACGAGACGAGGGTCGGTGTTAACAGGAGGCTAGAGGAATGGAGACAGACTCTCGAGTCTAAGGGCTTCAAACTAAGCAGGTCTAAGACAGAATATCTGGAGTGCAAGTTTAGCACTGAACTGAGCAAAATGGGAGGGAGCGTGATGATTGGATCTCAAGCCATAGCCAAGAGAGATAGTTTCAGATACCTTGGATCGGTGATTCAGGGGGACGGGAGATAGACGGGGATGTCACTCACCGTATAGCGGCGAGGTGGTCGAAGTGGAGGCTTGCATCAGGAGTCCTGGATAAAAAAGTGCCACAAAAG
Organism: Nicotiana noctiflora; assembly: GCA_032618575.1. Classification (NCBI taxonomy): domain Eukaryota; kingdom Viridiplantae; phylum Streptophyta; class Magnoliopsida; order Solanales; family Solanaceae; genus Nicotiana; species Nicotiana noctiflora. The sequence continues at coordinate 45,031 of JASVEL010009722.1, forward strand.
CTCAAGGGGAAGTTTTATAGAGCTGTGGTTAGACCTGCCATGCTGTATGGGACGAAGTGTTGGCCGGTGAAGAAATCTCATGTTCAGAGGATGAAGGTTGCGGAGATGAGGATGCTCAGGTGGATGTGCGGGCTCACCAGGTTAGATAAGATTAGGAACGAAGTTATTCGGGAGAAGGTGGAGGTGGCCCCAGTGGATGAGAAGATGCGAGAGGTGAGGCTTCGGTGGTTCGGGCATGTGCGGAGGAGAAGCCCCGATGCCCCGGTGAGGAGCTGTGAGCGGGCTAGCGGCGGTCCGCGCGAGGCGAGGCAGAGTGAGGCCCAAGAGATACCGCAGAGGTAATCAGGCAGACTCGCCGCATGCGGATTTCCGACGACACGGCCCTCGACAGAAAGTTCGGAGGTCCAGCATCGTGGTCGCAGGATAGTGGCTTTAGAGTTTTCGTAGTCCTTTCCGGGGTGGGTGAGGCGCGTGTAGGCCACCCATGGAGGATTAGTTTGCTTTCTCGCGGTAGTCATTTCGTTTGATGACGGACTATTTAGGACAGGTACTCTTGAGGGAAGTAGTCCATGTATGTTTAGTTAATTATTTACGTGATGTATGCTGGTGTAACTAATGCTTCTTTTGTTTTTGTTTTTTTGTTTGCCTTTCTTTTCCCTGCGCCGAGGGTCGATTGGAAACAACCTCTCTGCCCTTTTGGGTAGAGGTAAGGCCTGTCTACATATTACCCTCCCCAAACCCCACTTTATGGGAATATACTGGATTGTTGTTGTTGTTGTAACCTGCTAATTCAACTAAGATACCATTTGTTAATTAACATAATATTGCATGCTTATATCATTTGAATACTCTATACTCGGCCTAAGATGCACAAGCTTATGTTGCATCAGAATAAGAAAAATGACAAAAAAGAGTGCATTTTTTAGGATCAAATGCAGTTCCTTTTTATTTGATTACTACTTAAAACACAGCATATTTTCCTAGCTAGTTACAAAGTAGTCTTAAACACAAATTACATTGCCAAGTACAAAACTTTTTAAGGAATTAAAAATACATACAAAATAAATAATAATAATAATACTGCACAACAAAATGATTTTAAAAAAAGAGCATACCAAGTCCAACTAAAAGAACATAAAATTAAAAATAAAAACACCCCACCATTAGCCTGATAAAACAGACAAAAATAAACCATAAAACAATTAGTCAATAGGAAGAAGGAAAAAAACCCTTAGTACCTGTTAAAGTAGACTCCATAGCAGAAATTCCAGTACCATCAATTTTTCTCATTCTCTGAAGCAAACAATAAAACCCATTTACTGTTAAATCATATGGCGACCAAAACGAAACAATGCAGGTAAAAAAAATAGCAACTTTTTGAGATCAAGAAAAACTCAAAACAAGAACGACATTGTTATATTTTATGTGTGTGCGTGTGCGCGAAAGGGCCAGTGAAGAAGCCAAGGAGGAGGCAATTTTTTTTTTTTTTTTGGGGGGGGAGGGGGGAGGAAGGAGTGAAGAGTAAGCACTGAAAAGTAACATAAAAATAAGAGTGAAAAGAATAAGAAATAATAATAATTAGTTTTATTTTGTGTCTTGTATATATACAAATATAGCATTTGCATTAGGCTCATTTTATCTTATAAAATTATGAATCCCAATTTTATTATGATGTACAAAATTCTGTGTATAAAAAACTGCAAAATAAAAAGTTAACTCATATATAAGTTATACGAGAAACAAAATACAATTTTGATAGAATATAATATTATTTGTGTTGTACCCATTGATGTCAGATTATGAAGGTGTGATTTTACATGAAAGCGAATGAGATTAGTAGGGGACCCATACCCCCTCTATCCCTATAAACAAACAAAAAGAAAACGGGCTCTGTGTTGTTTGCTTCCCACGTGCCTTTCACTTCTTCTTTCTTTTTTTCATTTTTTCTTTCTTTTTTCAAATAACTAGTAGTTGTATCCATGCGATGCCCGACTAGTATTAAAGAATATTAATTAAATTAAAATATAATCGGGTTTGTTTGATCATATTAGATTATATTACTTTAATAAAATTCAATTGTCATCTTACTTGTCAATACAATATATCCAATAATGAATCAAACGAACTTATATAGTTAGTAAATAATTTTTTTGTTCTATATTTTTTATTATATTAAGCAATATTTAATATTCGCTTTCTTTTTGTCATATATGAGAAGATTTATAATTTATTGCTGTTGAAATATTTTTTTATTTTAAATTTTATTCCATTGTTCTTAATAATATTATCTAAATTGTAATGAATAAAATATCAATTAAACTAACAACACATATACAGGGAGCGCATTGAATAACTTTCTGCCATATATTTTTTTTTATTATAGCATCTAATATTTAATATTATTACATTGCTAATAGAAAGTTTTATTAGCATATTACTTTATCAAATAATTTTCTCTGAAAGTTTTCTTATGTCCTTATTTTTGTTTTATTATTTTAAAATAATTTTAAAACTCCAACTTGAAACTTATCTCCAATATGAATTGGTAATTTATTATTTTTTAAATTTTATTTTTTATTTTGAAATTATTTTAAAATTCCAACTTGAAACTACATTTCGATTAGAATGGGTAGGTTTTCTTCTCTTTCTTTCATTTTTTATAGCTAATTTTTTTTTTTTTTTGCTTTTTAAAATCTCTGTTAAACTGTTGGGAGTTATACAGGCTCTGCATTGAATAAATTTTTTGTTATGTATTTCTCTTTATTATATCATCTAATATTTAATATTATTACATTTTTAATAGAAATTTTTATTAGCATATTACTTTTTTAATATTTTTCGCTGAAAGTTTTTCAATTTCTTTATTTTTGTTTTCTCCAATTTAAAACTACTCCCGAATTTGAACTGGTAATTTATTTATTTTAATTTTATTTTTTATTTTAAAACTCCAACTTGAAACTATTTCCCGATTTAAATGGGCACTTCTTCTCTTTTATAATTTTATAGCTACTTTTTTTCCCTTTATTTTAAAATAATTGAAATAATCCAACTTGGAAGTACTCCCATCCAATTTAAAAATTTGAAAGGGTAGTTATTTTTATATTTTAATTTTTATATTTTATATTTAATTATAAGATATCTATATTTATTTATTAATCCAAATAAAGTAATATATATATATATATATATATATATATATATATATATATATATATATATATAGTGGAGTAGTTTTTTATTGTATTTTATTATTTATGATTTTTATATATATTTAAATTCAAAAATAATACCCAATAACTAATTATAAACTAAATAACTAACTATGCCATGTGGTATTTTTTTAGGTTACCACTTGGCTTAAGGAGAGGGATTTTTCCTCTTCTTTTAATAATATATAGATTTGTATTCTAAAAATTTACCAGCCCAACTTATTAGAATGGCACAATAAATCGAGAAAATTCGCACTTTTCACTTTGACACTCTATTTTATGTTCGTTTCATTTGAACACTTCAACTACATATTATATATGCTATTTAGGCACCAAAAACTGACATGGCAAGTCAAGTGTTGCTCTCATTTTTCTGGTGCTTAAAATGGTCCATAAAACAAAGTAATCATCTCTTTAGAATGAATAGTTTTTGTCGGAAATACTTTCCAACAAATGTTTCTTTTAATTTTTCATTGTTCACATCATTCTATCTCCAGAGGTATAATCATTTCCTCTACTCACCCCCTTCTTCTATTCCTCTTGAAGGAAAGTTTAGTATAATAAAAAACATAATTTCGGATACCGATAAGCCTAGCTAGTATTCATCTTTTATTTTTAAAGATGTCACCAAATATGTTATTCTTCCATATGGTGATATTGTCTTTGAAAGTGGTACTGGCTTCTACAAAGGAATTATTTTCCAAGAAATTAGTTACCAAATTATGAAATTGAGGATGCTTGCACTAAAATGGTTCAAGTCGAAATGTTATAGGATAGGTGACATTATTTTTGAATAACGTTGATAAGCAACGGATTATTGTCTGAGTGAGTTTTGGGGAGATGGATAATAGAGGCATTAGAAAACTTTTGAATCCATTTGTCTTTATTAAAAACTTTATCTAAACGTTCCATAATAAGTTTATTATTGGCAAATCTATAATTTTACCGAGTATATTTGCTTCCCTTATACCCAATATCTAATAAGTTACAATAGTTTAGATTAAACCAAAGCTTTAGGGTACGTCTACGGTTTAAAGCCCTTCCCTCTATTTTTTTATTAGCACTAAATACATCATTAAAATTACCACCAACTAACTAGGTCTATTGTGATTATCCACAATATTTTTAATATTATTTTATGTTTGATCTCTATTAATAGAGTTTCTACTGGCGTAATTGACGAAAATAACCAACTAAAATTTGTAGGTCGTACCTCAATGGTTGCATAGATTTCATGATTACGACGAACAAAGTTATGAACGTTCATTTTGGTATGATCCCAATGAACAACCATACCTCCATCTTGGCCCTCAGCGAGTACTTTAATCAACTCCGAAAAATCAAAGTCATTCATAAGAAAAGCATGTGCTTGCATTCTAGTTTCTAGGAGTGACCATGCATGGCCTACAGGTAACCATAAGCTCCCAGAAGTTTCTTCTAAAATTCTCATTATTCTCACCTCTAATGTTGCATATAATAAAATTTATGGGACTAGACATATTAACAGTTGGGGTTGGTTTGTGTCTATTCTCCAAGAAAAGATGTGAGATTCTCCTTAGAGATGGGACTAAAACAATTGGTTTGTTCCCAACGGTTGTATCCTGAGGTGGGCGTATGTCCATTGCACATTTGTATAGATCCTGTGGATATATAAGGATGTGCCTCTTCTATTGAGTTGCTTTGAACAAGAAAATTTTTACTTCATTTAGGCTTCTCAATTCTACCACTGATTCTCCAATTAAGTCTATGGGATTGTTCATTTTTTCTTCCACTGAATTTTCAATGTTTAGAATTATTGGAGGATTTGAGTTAATATCTTTCATGTTCATTAGCATGTTTGGAGCTTAAGGTTGCTATGGTAATTATGGAGCTTCTCATTGCCTTAGGATTGGGTTCAGGGCTGTAAGAGATTGTGATGGGCAGAGTGTGAGATCCAGACCTAGGTTTTGTGGTAGTATAGGGACTGGATTGAAGTGAGGGAGTAGGTTCCATTAACCTCTCATTTCTTGCACTAGATTTGGGTTCAGAGATGGAGCTAGGGGTTGAAGGATATTGTTTACCCAAACATAGTTTATATAGTTGCTCATGGAAAGATGATGACCTTCGGATACTAGTTGAGCTAGGTATTGTGGATTTTGAATTAGTATTATACTCCCTTGACCATTGATTGTTGCATTGAATATGAGAACCCTTCCCATAAGCCCTAGCTCTACCAGGATAGATATGGTGATCATGTGACGTTGGTGGTTGGACATAGATAATTGGGTTGTTTGGTAGTTATCGTGGAAGTGGTGGAAGGTTTTTCATATTCATGGGGCATTGGTAGCGGAGGATTTGGATTAGTCGATACCTCCTCCGGTTGGTTAGGGTGACTCTTGGCATTTCTGTGGACGGTGGTATTACTTAAATTGGTAGAAGTTGGAGAGTAGGGAATCATTACGTCTACATACATGCAATTTGGGGGTGTTTAGCATGTAGGATTTATTAGAAGATTTTGTATATGATGTTTTGGCCACATGTCCCATGCATGCTTCCATTTGTTCATTATCCAGTATTTCAGTGGACAAGTGCAGGTCGTTTTTTGTATTTTTTTTTTTTTGTCTTTTGTGTAGGGATTGTGGGAACTAAAAGTTTTGTCTTGATTAGGGTGATATCAGAACTAATAAGTTTTCTGTAATCATTAGATTAGGCGTGTGAATAGTAAGGCCATTAGGATTAATAGAAGTGTTAGCTAGTTTTGTCGTATCTAAGTCTTCTAGATAATCTTGCATGTTGATATTATTTTTGGTTTTGTAATAAAGAGTTTTTTCTGAAGAGAGTTATGTTCTAAAATAGCGTGCTCCTCACTTAATATAGAGAAGCATTTTTTTTGTTTTTATCAAAACTAGTTAACTTACCCTCCATTATTGTATTGGTGGTTTTTTTCAATCGAGAATTATTTTCTTGAGGACAAATTTCAGCTTTTGAGTATTGATATACTTACCTATAGTAGCATTAAATATTTTGACATCTATACCTACCTCCACCTTGGTCTCTTTATCTTCCTTTGATATTTTCTTCTGCATTCTACTTGGTTTTTGAAAGGATACCGTGTGTCAGCCTTCCTCATTCCTAGTATTTTCCTAATGTTCTACTATTACCTCTTCATCATTGTTCTTTGTTTGGACTGCTGGTATTCCAACCGTTGGGCAGTGGTGTATGATGTGCCTTAGTAGTCCATATAGCTTGCATATAATTTTATTCCCTTTGTATTCAATTATTTGCTTGTACTCTTTAATTTGTATGGATTTTACTACTAATTTGTCCATAGGTAAATCTACACAAAGTCAAGCATAACTCCCCTTAAGGTAGATGATGTGCAAATATCTATTTTAAGGAGTCTACTAAGTGAGTTTCGATTTTTTTGAAGAATAATCCCATCATAAAATTCAGCAGGTAAATTTGGTAGACGAATCCAAACAACCTTACGAATTTTTTTGGCATCAGAGGCTACAAAACTTGGCTCCAATCTTTGACATGAAAGAAAATGAGTAAATGACCAAAAATAAACCACAGACCATTTTGAAGAACTAAGATCATGCTTTCTTGATTATGAAATTTTACAATGAATTAATATGATCCCAAACCTTCAAGCCATCATATACACCAACTACTCACCTCTAGTTGGCCGTACATTGGTTCGCAATGCCCTTTCCTTTATCAAACTCCTCGCACATCGAATCTAGTCAAAACTACAGCGAATACATAAATATGGGTTAAAGAAACATAACTCAATCATAAATATTCGAAAAGCACTAAAATTCACGAAGTTGGTAAAATTCGAGCCTTAGGCCCACTTCTCGAAAAATTCTAAGAATCATACCAACGGATTCCTTGCCTCGCTATGAGTCTGTACATATAAAGTTTATCGAAAATGGAGCTCAAATGGCATTTTAAATCCTAAAAATTCATTTTCAAGAACAAAACCCTAGTTCTTCACAATTTCTATCCAATTTCATGAATTTGAGTGTTGATTATTTCATAAAATAGTGTTTTCAAGTCAAGAGACTTACCTCCAAGCAATACACATTGAAAACCCTCTTCAAATCGCTCAAAAATCTCTCTTGGCAGAGTAAAAATGGTGAAAATAATATGTGGGTCGCGAGTGAAATTTAACTCTTGATTGTTCTGCCCAGACATCCCCTTCTATGCGATCGCATCAACCCTGTTGTGATCGCATAGACCAAAAATCGGGCCTTGTTAATTCCTCTTACGCGATTGCATAAAAGGCCATTGCGATCGGATACCCTTGCTTCTTCCTACTACACGATCACATCACTCACCCTCGCGACCGCACTGAGCAAATTCCTCTACCTATGCAATCGCACATTCCTTTACGCGATCGCATAGAGAAAAATCTCCACCCTCTCAAAACCTACTATGCGATCGCAGACATGCCTATGCGATCACATAGAGTAAAAATCTCTGCAATTTTCTGCTGCATTAAACATGCTCAAAATTTCCTATTGGCCATCCGAATTCACCCCGAGGCCCTCGGGACCTCAGCCAAATGCACAAATATGTTCTATTACTTCATTCAAACTTGCTCATAACATAAAAACACTATCATAAACATCAAGATCATTGAATTACCACGGATTCAAGCCTAAGTTAAACTAAAACTTTCGAAACTTGCATTTGATCTAAAACTCGACCTAAACACCTCTTAATGACCTAAAATTTTGCACGCATATCCAAAGTCACCTAACGGGACTACTACAATTATCGAAATTCCATTCCGAAACTCGAATCAAAATCTCACCTACCATCCGAAATTCGCCAAAATCAAACTTTAGCCAATTCAAGCATAATTCTACGTCGGACCTCCAAATTCAATTATGATTGCTCTCCTAAGTCATAAATCATCCCCCAAAATTAGTCGAATCATCAGAAATTCATTCTAAGCCTTCTATCTCAAAAGTCAACATTCGATTGGCTTTTCCAAACTAACCATCTCATAAAGAGACTTATTATCTCATTTCTAACCGAACTCTATCCGAATTACTTCAAATTCTCCAGACACATATAGAGCTGTGGTTAGACCTGCCATACTGTATGGGACGGAATGTTGGCCGGTGAAGAAATCTCATGTTCAGAGGATGATGGTTGCGGAGATGGGGATGCTTAGGTGGATGTGGGGGCTCACCAGGTTAGATAAGATTAGGAACGAAGTTATGCGGGAGAAGATGGGGGCGGCCCCAGTGGATGAGAAGATGCGAGAGGCGAGGCTCCGGTGGTTCGGGCATGCGGAGGAGAAGCCCCGATGCCCCGGTGAGGAGTTGTGAGCGGCTAGCGGTGGTCGGTGTGAGGTGAGGCAGATGGAGGCCCAAGAGATACTAGGGAGAGGTAATTAGACAGGACATGGCCAAGATGCGGATTTCCGATGACATGACCCTTGATAGGAAAGTCTGGAGGTCTAGTATCAGGGTTGTAGGATAGGGGCTTCTAGATTTTTTGTACTCCTTTCCCGGGGTGGGTGAGGCGTGGCAGGGCCGCACATAGATGATTAGTGTGTGTTCCCTTATGGTAGTTATTTTTGATAGTTGTTGTTTTAATATCATTTCATGCCTACTTATTTATGGTACATATGTTTCTTATGTTTAGATAATTTTTATGCGATGTATGCTGGAGTAACTAATGCGGTTTTTGTTTTTATTTTTGTTTTTGTTTGCCTTTCTTTTCCCTACGCCGAGGGTCGATTGGAAACAGCTTCTCTGCCCTCTCGGGTGGAGGTAAGGCTTGTCTACATATTACCCTCCCCATACCCCACCTTGTGGGAATATACTGGGTTGTTGTTGTTATTGTTGTTGTTCTCCAGACACATATAGTGAAACATATAGAAGCATAAAACGGGTAAAACGGGGTAATAACTCCCGTAATGACGGGTCGGGTCGCTACATCCTCCCCAACTTAAACAAATTCTAGTCCTCGAGCGGGTCAAAAAACATACCTGGAGTCTGAAACAAGTGAGGATATTTGCTCTGCATCTCCTGCTCGGTCTCCAAGTGGCTTCATCCACGGGTCGACCTCTCCACTACACCTTCACTGAAGCTATGTCTTTAGATCTCACCTTTCAAACCTGACGACCCAAAATAGCCACCAGCTCTACATCGTAGGTCAAATCCGCATCCAGCTGAATTGTGCTGAAGTCTAATACATGAGACGGGTCCCCAACATACTTCCGGAGTATAGAAACATGGAACACCGGATGAACTCCCAACAATCTAGGTGGCAAAGCAAGTATATAGGCCAGCTCCCCAATATTTCTAAGTATCTCAAAGGATCCAATGAACCTTAGGCTCAGATTTCCTTTCTTTCCAAACCTCATAACACCTTTCATAGGCAAAACTTTCAGCAATACCTTCTCGCCCACCGAATAAGACACATCTCGGACCTTCCGGTCAGCATAAATCTTCTGACGCGATTGAGATGTGCAAAGTCTCTCTTGAATCATATTTGCCTTGTCTAAGGCATCCCGGACTAACTCTGTCCCCAATAATCTAGCCTCACCGGGCTCAAACCAACAAACTACAGATTTACACTGTCTCCCATATAAGACTTCATACGACGCTATCTGAATGTTGGATTGATAGCTATTGTTATAAGAAAATTTTGCAAGAGGCAAGTAATAAGCCAAAGAACCTCCAAAGTCCATAGCACAGGCACACAGCATATCCTCCAATATCTGAATTGTACGCTCAGACTGCCCGTCCGTCTGTGGGTGAAATGTTGTGCTCAACTCTACCTATGAACCCAACTCTCGCTAAAATGTTCTCCAGAACTGAGAAGTAAACTGGGTTCCTCTGTCTGATATAATAGAATTGGGACCTCATGCAACCGCACGATCTCTCGGATGAAAATCTCTACTAACTGCTCCAAAGAATACGTAGTGCATACATGAATGAAGTGCATGGACTTGGTCAACCGATCCACGATCACCCAAACTAAATCAAACTTCCTCGTTGTTCTAGGGAGACCACTCACGAAGACCATAGTAATATTATCCTATTTCCACTCGGGAATATCCATGCGCTAAAGCACACCATCAGGCCTCCGATGCTCATATTTGACTTATTGATAGTTGAGACATCGAGCTACATGACTCACAATATCCCTCTTCATTCTCCTCCACTAGTAATGCTGTCTCAAATCCTGGTATATCTTCGCGGCACCCGGATGAATCGAATACTGCGAGCTGTGGGCATCCTCTAATATCAACTCCCGAAGCCCATCCATATTGTGCACGCAAATCCGACCCTGCATTAGCAGCACACCATCATCTCCAATGGTCACATCTCTGGCATCATCATGCTGGACCCTATCCTTTAGGAAAAGCCAATACGGGTCATCATACTGGCACTCTCTGATGCGATCGTACAAAGAAGATCGGGAAACCATACAAGCCAATACCCGGCTGGGTTCGGAAATATCTAACCTCACCATCTGATTAGCCAAATCCTGAACATCAACTGTAAGGGGCCTCTCCCCAACTAGAATGTACGCCAAACTTCCCAAACTAATAGTCTTCCAGCTTAAAGCATTGGCCACTACATTGGCCTTTTCGGGATGATACAAGATGGTAATATCGTAATCCTTGAGTAATTCAAGCCATCTCCGCTGCCTCAAATTGAGATTCTTCTACTTAAATAAGTGTTGAAGACTGCGATGGTCTGTATATACCTCACAAGATACGCTATATAGATAATGCCTCCAAATCTTCAAGACGATAGCAACCAACTCTAAGTCATGAACATGGTAGTTCTTCTCATGGGGCTTTAACTGACGAGAAGAATACACAATAACTCCACCCTCCTGCATCAATACACAACCGATCCCAACTCTCAAAGCATCACAATACACCGTGTAAGAATCTGAAGCTGATGGCAATACTAGTACTGGAGTTGTGGTCAAGGCCGACTTAAGTTTCTGGAAGCTCTCCTCGCATTCATCTGACCACACAAATGGAGCATTCTTCTGTGTCAACTTTGTCAAAGGCGTAGCAATCGATTAAAAGCCTGGACAAACCTACTGTAATAACCTGCCAAACCGAGGAAACTCCGGATCTTAGTAGCTGAGGACGATCTGGGCCAACTCTGCACCGCCTCGACATTCTTTGGGTCAACCTGAATACCATCGATGGACACCACGTGTCCCAGAAAATTCATAGTACTAAGCTAGAACTCACACTTAGGAAACTTATCATACAGCTTCTCCCTTCTCAATCTCTGCAATACCACCATCAGGTGTTGCGCGTGCTCCTCCTGGTTGTGCGAGTACACCAAGATATCATCAATAAACACGATCACAAAAGAATACAGATACAGACAAAATACACTGTCTAAGTCATAAATCATCCCCCATTTGGAATATGCATACCTACCATTCAGAATTCGCCAAAATCCAACATTAGCCAATTCAAGCCTAAATTCTACACCAGACCTCTAAATTCAATTCTGATTGCTCTGCTAAGTCATAAATCATCCCCCCGAAACTAGTCGAATCATCAAAAATTCATTCCGAGCCTTCTAACTCAAAAGTCAACATTCGGTTAACTTTTCCAAACTAACCATCTCATAAAGAGACTTATTGACTCATTTCTTACCGAATCCGAATTACTTCAAATTCTCCAAACACATATAATAAAACATATAGAAGCATAAAACAGGAAAACGGGGTGGTAACTCTCGTAACGACGGGTCAGGTCGTTACAGTTCATAGCGAATTTCACAGTTTGTATCACAAGTATGATAATTGTGTATTAGATTATTAGTATTGTATCATGTATTATTTTGGGTATTAATATACCAAATACAAGTTAGATACAAACGTGATACAAGTATAATACATTTATATTTTAAGCATTTATGTAGCTGATATAATCCAAATACAATTATTATACAGTTACTATAATTATCATAAAATTTCAAAATATATTTTAATAATATAAAGTTAATGGTGAGAGGAGAGAAGATGGAGAATTTTGGCTTAGATCAAGGGATTTTAATTGAATAAAAGGAGAGAGAAGATGAGAGGGGAAAAAAGGAAAGAATATAATTTAATTCCTTAACTGAAGATACTAATAATGGAGCAGTAGTCTTCGCAGCAATATATATATATATATATATATATATATATATATATATATATATATATATATATATATATATATATATATATATATATAATATTTATAAAAAAAATTAGATACATTAAAAACTTCAAAATATAGAGAACGTATGTAAATAAATTTCTAATATAGTATAGCTAGATAAAAATCACTTAAAGTTTCTTCTACTTTTTCCTTTCCTTTTCCTTTTATTTTTTTAAAAAAATATTGGGTTGGGGATGGGGTGGGAATGTAGGGCTAGTGGTGTTAGAGGTTTTATTTTTCACTAAACATGTTCATAAACAATTGATTTTATCTCTAAGGAGAAACAAAATATATATATATATATATAACAAGAACTCTTATGTGTAAACGGACAAAAAACAATACCATTAGAGCAGTTTGTTAGCTGGAAAATACTGCTTCTTATTTCTTAGTATTATATATGAAATATATATAGTATTAATACAAGAATTCTTACGAGTATTAACTTAGAAAAACAATTCAAACTGAATAAAAAACTGTTATTAGCTAAAAGTTGAGCCTGTGTTTGGAATTGATCTAAAACAATGGTGACAGAGCAATTTCTATAGCTTATTAAGTTAATTTTGATGGGAGGTTATTATATGTGAGAAAGCAACAAAGCAACTCCTATAAGAATCCGGAATCAAAGTCATTCTTTTCCAATTGAATATGGCAATATAGAAACAATGTATGTACAATACACATATCATGTCACCAACCAAAGTCATTCTTTTCCAATTGAATGTGGCATTATAAAAACTAAGTATATACAATACACATATCATGTCATCAGCAGAGTTAGTGTGAGTTAGTGTGAGAGGATATAAAAAATATGGCAATATAGAAATAAAGTATGTACACTACACATATCATGCCACCAACATAGTTACATGCCACCAGCACAGTTAGTGTGAGGGGATATCAAAAAGTAGGACAGTGTGGCAGTTTAAAGCAATGACCTATATATGCCCATAGATACCAAATAAAACCCGTTTCCCTTTATTCCGCCTCCTCAAGCATGCGGAAGCCACCGTCCCTCAGCTCAAAAATAGCCGAGGTGCGCAATCCCACCAACCTTAAAAGCTGAGCTGTTATAGTAATGTCCTCCAATCAGTGGAGAATCCAGATTTTTTTAAAGTCGTGGGTGCTTACTGATAGAGAATCTGAAAGAAAGGGAAAAAAGAGTTTAGTATGGGTGCTCAATCAATATTTATCGAAATATTTTTATAATTACCTATACAAATGTACTAAATCTTGTCAAAGATAATGGGTGCTTGAGCACCCAAAATTTACATGTGGATCCGCCCCTGCCTCTAATGGTGGAGAAAAGATTAGAACCTTGTGAGGGAACATATCCCTCACTTTTAGGAGTGTACTGATGTTGGATGTCCCCATAAGCTTGAATGTGATTTCGTTGTCGTATCCCTCCAGCATCTGTGTCATACTCTCTCTTGCTTCTGCAGCACTATCAACGAATAACTTTGTTGCTCTCAGATTCCTTTATAGCTTGCGTTTTTCTAAATGTTTCTCTATAGTTGTTGCTCGCACACAATAGGCAATTGCATGTGCGAGCAACTATAGCCCCTTCCTCGGCTGCCACAACAAACGATGACGGATAAAGCAAGTATGAAGGATTCACCGGATGGACTGATGAATCAATCTTAATTCCATACAAGCAACTGTGAGCACGTGATTTTTGCACCAGGCAATTAATTCCAAAATTAAAATAAATATGTTTTTGAGTGCAATTACTTGCTTTGTTTGAAATTAGTTATACTTTGTGTGTTTAAATAAGTAGAAATTAGAAAAATCAAAAAAAAATTAGGCTAGGTGATTAGCTTATTTAATTTGATTAGTTTTAAGGAAATTAGAAAAAAATATTGTTAAGTAGCGGAAACTAGGGAAAAATAGTAGAAAATTGCCAAAAAATACTAAATAATTAGAGTAAGTAGGAAATTAGGTTTTATAATATTCCATAAAAGAAAATAAAAAAAAATACTAAAGAAAATACATAAAAAAAATAATTAAAATCAGAAAAAATACAAAAAATATAGAGGTATAATTGAGTTGGGCCAAAATAATGGTAATTGGTGGCCCAGTCTGCATTGGCCCAAAGGCTAGGCCTGATCCGTGAAGGGAGATGCAATCTCAACCGTTCATCAGGCTGAATCCAACGGCTTGAATAATTAGTTGAATTATTGGTTTAATTGAACTTCCTGGATTAATCCGAGCCGTCTGATTAAAATGATCCGACGGAAGAGACCTTTGGTCTCATGGGTAGCCAAACGGTGCCGTTTTAGTAACGCACCTCCGAGCCGTCGATTTCTATCAAACGAACGGCCCAGATCTCCTTAGATCATCCGAGTATAAGAGGCTTTTGTCTGAGGGAGACGAACCATTTCTTCAAGACATTAACCCTAGCCGCCTTCTCCTCTCTCCCTCTTCTTCTTCATCATCTTCATCAACACCGTCGGCCATGGAGGCCACCACCTCTTACGGTGGTCTCCGGTCACTCCCTTCATCTCCTTCGCCCTATTCTTTTTCTTCTTCACCTCAAAACATCAGAGACCCCAAGAACAGACCTTTCTTCTGAAACACCAGTCACCGGAACTCCGCCGGTGACCGCTCAAATAATGAACCACCGCTCCAAACCAATGCCGTTCGAACCCCCTTTCCATGATCTATCTAACCATACCACTCTCACCCCTCGAATATCCTCGGAGCTTCTCGAATATCCAAAAGGTGTCGCCGGAAACCTAACTCCGGCGACCCCCAAATTGGAACCTCTTCAAGATCCATCCTTCACCATCCCCTGAACACCCCCTGCAACTCATAATTCAAAAAGGTTCCGTCTTTAAACCTAAAAGAAAGACCAGAAAAGAAAAACGAAAAAAAAAGAACAAAAAAAAAGCAACAAGGAAAAGAGTCTGAAAGAGTCTGAGAGGGAGTAAAAAGAGTGAAAAAGAAGAGAATAGGAAGCTCGGGGGACAGGCCCCGCTAAGCTAAGTACCCCTTTCCTGTTTTTGTTATTTTTTTTTCTTTTGCTTGTTTGGTTGATCTATGTTTTGCATGTTTCTACATGTCTCCTCTGATCGTATGCTTCACATGTTAGACATAGTTTTTTTATCTTGGCTTCTTTTTTGTTTCTGTTTCATGCCTTTTTGCTTGTTTTCTCTGATTTAGTATGTTTTAACCCGTTCATGATATGGTTTTGTTTGTTATGTCCTAATCTCATGTTTCTGTAGTTCATCTTTTTGTGTCACTTTTCTCTATTGGCTTTTGATATATCTTCTATATTTCTTATCTGTTTTCATATGTTAGTTTTAGAATCTTTCTGCTTATCTTTTGTCTCTTTTCTTTTTTCTGATTCATCTTCGCTTGTTTCACATCTTGCATATTCTTGTCTGTTTCTTTGTGACCACCTCATTTTCTTAACCTGTTCATCTTCCATATCAATATTTGGGTTACTCACTGCTGTGATATGAAAAGCCTGTTAGTGCTAGGGTTTCTCTTTGTTTTTCTGGTTTTGACTTGTTTCCTCTATTCTATCTATCATGATCCCTTCTTCTGAATTCAAAGATCTTGCCTTTACTTTGTCATCTTGACTTATTGGTCTCTGATTAAGAACGATTGTTGATCTTTGTTTTATCTCTCATCTCTTATGCGTTTATTCCTTTGTCTGTGTGATCAAGGTCGTGTTTTACTTCTAATAAGTTAAAAGTGGCTTTGATTCCCTTCTTCTCTCCATTTTTAAGTCATATAGTCTGATATGTTTTGACTCTCATAGCATAAATTCTATTCTATTGTCATGCATACTCTGATATCTTCTTATCTTCAAATTGAATCACTTCTGTGCATTTTTGCACTTTTTGTCTATAAGTGTCTCTGTCTGGTCTCCCATGTCTCATCTCTAGAAGTGAATATCATGCTTTAGTTGTTTTATGTTTTCACTATTTTTCCCTCTCAACATGATTCTAAGATTAGTCATTAGACATTCATGCCTATTTAGAAACTACTGTGTCATGAACTTTGGTGATTCTGAAGTTCTTCGAACTATCCTGTGACTTGAACTGGTAGTAATTAGATCTAAGTTGACATGAATTCATACTGTATCACATGTAATCTGATGATGTGAGTTAATTGACTGAAATTCAACCATATCAATTGTTTCCTCTGAGTTTAAGTTGATTAATGCATGTTGATTTGATCATATGTGTTCCTGTATGCAACAAATGTTGTAGATGATAAAGTTCTGCTAGTTCTTGTTAAACATGATTGTTTGGTTAACATTATTTGAACTTTAGGTGAATTGGTTATAGCTGTTAATGTTAGGTTTCATAGGGTGGCTAGTTTCTAAATAGGTTAAAACTAAACATGAACAAAAATAGGCTATAGGTTCAATAATTGACCTAAGAGTGGTCAACTTTGTAAAGGTTGACCAACTCTATAAGGTCCAAACACACCACCTCACTTCAGAAAGGGCTGGTTGTGCAAAAACTAGTCAAGCTTGCAAATGCAAGCTCACCAAGGCTCATTTGAGCCCTGAACATCAAAGTGGCCAGGCCCGCAAAGGCTTTGGGCCCAACTATGTTCAGTAATTGGGTTTAATTACCCAGGCTAGTTCTTAACTTGAGACTGGCCATTAGTTTAATAGGTAATTAAGCAGGCTAGTCCTGCAATTTAGTTTAATTGACCTTAAAATCACAAAAGTAGGTTATTAAGCAATAATTGGCCTAAGAGTAGTTAACTTTGCAAAAGGTTGACCAATTCTATAAGGCCCTAACACACAGTCCACCTTAAAAGGGGCTGGTTGTGCAAAATGGCTAAGTCTGCAAATGCAGACTGGCCCAGGCTCTCTTTTGAGCCCTGAACATTAAAGTGGCCAAACCTGCAAAGGTTTTGGGCCCAACTGTTCAATAATTGGGTTTAATACCCAAGCTAAGTCTCAACTTGAGACTGGCTAGCTTTTAAATAGTTTAATTTCAATAATAAAGCAGGATAGTCCTGCAATTAGTTTAAAATTGAAATAAATTGGTCTTAGTTAACTGGGACTAATTAAAAGAGGCTAGAATTGAAATAGTTCTTAATAGTAGGATTGGCCAGCCCTTAAATACCAATGCAGGGGCTGGCTATTAGTTAAATAAATCCCAAAAGCTGGAATCTGACCTAGGTAGGCTGGGTAAATCAGCAGTGCCCTTAGGGGCACAATTGGGAATTAATTTGGTAAAACAGTGAATAGTGTGAAACATAAGAGGGTAAGGGAGTCATTTGTACCCCCGATTTCTGCAATTTTGCAGAGATTTAAGGGTATAATGGTCTCCCTAAAAAGGGAAATCTGTAAAAATCCCAAACTCTTAGGGCTACATTGGTAAAAAGCCCCAAAAAGGAATCTTTGGAACCTTCCAGCACATGCTGGAAGGGTTTCTGTTAACTGATTTGGGTACCTTAGTGTACATTGGGTAATTTTAAGAGGGGAAAAGTTGGGATTTTATCCCATACTTTCTCCCCAAGTTTCAGCCCTTGGTTTAGCTATAAATACACCCTAAAAAGGGGCTGAAAGGGGGTCGAATTTTTAGCAGTCTGAAATACATCTAGGCTGGTTTTCTTTATTGAATACAAAGCTTCAGAGATAAAATAGTAATATAACAGTGGGATTTCTGGGATTTTTCGAATAAAAACTCGCTGGTTTCTTCTGATTTTGCATTGCTTTGCTGAGGGTTTCTACTCGTTAGTCTCTGGGTTTCTTTGCTTGTTGATTATTGTGTTGTTCGATTCATTTGGATCTTCAGTCACTGTTGCATTGCTGTTTGGATCTATTGCTGCTACTTGCTTGCTTAATCCCCTAGACTCATTGGATTTTCATTTGTTATTCAGGTACACTACTCTTTACTTGAAGTTGTAATCCCGAGTTGATTGAATGACATGAAGATCCTGTTTAGTTTATATGTTGTATCGAATTTGTAATTCATTTTGTATTACTGTTCTAATAGCTTAGATCTACAGTTTAGTGGTAGTATAGAATATAGTAGTATAAACAGAAACAACAACAATGTAATAGCAGTAATATAGTAGTAGCATAGCCACAAGCATAAATCACTTAGTTCAAATAGGTAAAAACATTATAACATAAGTTGACATGTCAGTTTAAAATTAGTAATTAGTCATGCATAAGTCGTCTGAGAGACTCACTTATAGGTAAATAAAGTCGTACTATAAGCTAATTAGACTAAGTAATTATCATTTGCATGTTCGAACAGTCTTAGGAAAAATATGAGCCCATATCTGATTTGAATCTAAAAATGAGAAATATCTGTCCAACCTAGCAATTCAATTAGGATGAACCGGTGATGATGAGAGGTATAGCTCACAATGAAACTGGTAATATAGCAAACATCTGTGATTAATTGTTTAGTTTCCATCTAATACCATAAATAACTAGTTGACTTGTTTTAATCTAATGTGATCTGGTAGGGTAAGTAACTAGCATTCCTATACCTCTCGACTAGTAAACAATTAGACATTAACATAAAGCTGTAGTTGTAAATTAATCTTGAAGACTATCTGTCACGACCCCAAATCCTGTCATGATGGCGCCCAGCACATTGCTAAGCCAGCCTGACCAATCAATAACAATAACGGAGCTAGAATCTCTCTTTAGCCCATTTAAGCATATTAAATCACGAAGCAATAGCGATACAAATAACGAAAACGGAAAACCAAGTCCCATAATACATCAACTCCCATAGACCGAAGGGTCAAGAGTCATGAGCCTCTACTGAACATGAGTGTATAAAGGTTTACAAGATACCAAGTGCGGAAAGAAAAGTCAATACAAAATCAAGACAATAAGAAGGAATATCGGGTCCTGCGGACTCTGCAGCTACCTCGAATATCCACAAACGTCGCCTCGCACAGCTACTGGATCACTGCTGAGAGGTACCTGGATCTGCACACAAGGTGCAGGGAGTAAAATGAGTACTGCCAGACTCAGTGGTAATAAACAAAGGTAAGACAGCGCAGATAAGAAATCCGCAATAAAGCACTATGTAAAGCTGTAATCGAATACCCTGTCACAGAATCAATATCAACTGTACTTGTACCAATAAGTACCAGCAAAACAGTATAACAGCTAGCAGATGTAGCTAAATACAATGCAATGCATGATATGACCGCTACGGCGCGTAGCTCGATCCAATTTGGGTACCCGTGCTCACTGTGGGGGTTCAGACTCCGGAGGGGATCCTACAGCCCAAGCACAATATCACTGCGGCGTGCGGTCCGATCCGACATATGTACTGCTGCGGCGCGCAGCCCGATCCACTACTAGTCAGCTAATATGCAATCACGGCCTCGCAGGCTCAAAAGTAGTTTTGAAAACATCTTTTATCATTTTTCAGTTGAAAACAGAAATATCAAGTTCCAGAGATTTGGAAATAACATGATAACAGAAATAGCTGCTGACTAGTAGTAAACTAGCATGTCAATATGATAAGACAATGATAACGATCCTCGCGGGATCCAATAACTGGTTCATGGCCCACAAGTATGCTCAACCGCCCAAGAAGGGGGTTCCTCGGCTCGAGAGTGGCCATTATCACAATATATAATATGCAACCATCCGAGAAGGAGGTTCGACGGCTCAAGAATAGCCTAATATCACAATACAATATCAACAAGTCGGACTAAGTCATAGTCCCCAATCACAATCGACCCCGCACTCACAAGAGAGTACGTGTCTCGCCGCTATACAGCGTCACAAAGTGGTATACCGGGGTTTCGAACCCGCCGGTCATCACCCACATCTATTACTCACCTCAATACGGCGCGACGACTACTCCGCAATGCCCTTGCCACGAGAATCAAGCTCCGCACGCGTAGAATCTGATCAAATACAGTAGAAATACAAGAAATTAGGCCAATGGGACGACACCCAATCAATACAACTCAATCTACATCAAAATTCCCAAAGTTGTCAAAACCCGACTTTCGGTACGCTTGTCGAAAAATTACAAAAGTCACATATTCGGAACCCTCATCTCAATACGAGTCTAAGCATATCAATTTTACCAAATTCGGACTCCATTTGCCCATTCAAAACCTTGATTTTCTAAAGTTCAAGCCTAGGGTTAAATCTTCCACGAATCACCCCAAATTCCTCCATTTTCATGATATAATTGCATAATATTATCAATACTAATCATAGTTTAAGTCCATAGTTGATTACCTGATGATTTCCTTGAGTTTCTCTTCAAAATCGCCCAAATCGCCTCTAAAGCCGAGACCCAAATGTGTGAAATGTTTCTGAAATTTTCTAACTTCTGATACAATTAATTCACTGCGATTTTCGCTTCTGCGGACCATTTTCCGCCCCTGCGGAACCGCTTCTGCAACCAATTGGTCGCTTCTGCGAACCCAGGCCTATTTGGCCATTTCCGCTCCTGCGATAAACGGACCGCTCCTGCGGGTCCGCTTCTGCGGAAATTCTTCCGCCCCTGCGGTCCTTTCCGCCTCTACGATCAAGAGTCCGCTCCTGCGGACTCGCCTACGCGATCAACCACCCGCTTCTGCGGACCTCCCCATCACGCCTCAGGACCGCTTCTGCGATCGCCCACTCGCTCCAGCGAAGCCGCCCCTGCGGGCCAGGCTCCGCTTCAGCGGTCTATCCCGCTTCTGCGCCTTCTTGTCCGCTCCTGCGGACTCGCTCCTGCGCTCCCATTTCCGCAGGAGCGAAAACAACAGAACAGACTCAAAAACCTGCAATTTTCCACATTTTCTCCCGTTTAACCATCCGAAAACACCCCGAGGCCCCCGGGACCTCATCCAAACACATCAACACATCTTAATACCTTATTCGAACTTGCTCCAATCCTCAAAACACGTCTAATAACACCAAAACCCATAATTCACATCAAATTCAAGCCTAAATTCCTTAAAACATTCCGAATTACACAATCAATCAAAAACCCGACTAAACGACGTCCGTATGACCTGAAATTTTGTAGGCACATCCAAAATCACCTAACGGAGCTACTGCAACTGTCGGAATTCCATTCCGACCCCCGGATCAAAATCTCACCTACCGTTCGGATTTCGCCAAAATTCAACCTTAGCCAATTCAAGCCTATTTCTACACCGGCCTCCAAATTCAATTCCGATCGCTCCCCTAAGTCACAAATCACCTCCCGAAACTAACCGAATCATCAGAACTCGATTCCGAGCCCTCTAACCAAATAGTCAACTCCGGGTTGACTTTCCTTATTCAAGTCTCCTTCAAAAAGGCTATATGCCTCATTTTCAATCTAATTCACTCCTAACTCACCCGATAGACTTTAATACTGATATAAAAGCATAAAACATACAATTTCAACATAACGGGGTGGTAATTCCCGTGACGACGGGCCGGGTCGTCACACTATCTGTTAAGTTTAAGTGTATCGATATTTGACTTAAAGTTGGCAAGTTGTGTATCAATTTTCCTTTTCTGATAAATAAAAGTTGACTCCATTTCATTTTCAATTCCTAGTATCTGTTTTATTATTATGAATTATGTATTGTCCATTTGCCATTATTACCAGAAATTTGGTCTAGGCCTGTCGTATCGCGAAGGCCTGGACTGTGATTACGAGTCTGCTAGGCTTTTGAGCTTAAGCCTGATCCAGGTCAATAAAGCCTGGACCTATATGATACTGCCCTGAACATTATTTCAAAAGCCCAGGCCCGACAGAGAAGAAAATATATGGGCCTGGAATGCTTAGTATTAGAAATCGATTAAGGAAAAAACACAATTAGAGAGACGTAGTATACACTTCTTAGGATCAAACTTTAAAATTGAATTGGGACGAGCCTCGCCCAACGTTAAACAAGCGGGGCCCCCATTTAGTAATAAGATAATAAAGTAGACTCGGGAAAGCTAATAGCGAATTCCATAGCTTCTCCCAAAAGATTTAAAAGCCGATAGACGTTATTTAGGGCACGATTTAACGTACTTTCCTATGAACGAGTGTGCACTTGGTGCGACTCAAATCCAAATCCCGACAAAGCTGAAATACACCGAAAGTCACAGGCGTACTGGTTGCGGTGTGACTCGAGGCGTATTTTCGCAATGTCGCAAATTCCATAAAAATAATACTTAAAGTAAAAGGCGTTATATGTTGTTAAAATCTATGTTGAATCAAACAAGAGTCGAGAGCGACAATTGAGCGGCCGTGCTAAAACCACGGAACCCGGGAATGCCTAACACCTTCTCCCGGGTTAACAGAGTTCCTTATCCGGACATTTTTTAAGAGTGAAATTCCTCGGATTCGGAATTAACCGGTGACTTGGGACACCATTATCTTTCCCAAGTGGCGACTCTGATTAATCTCAATAAAACCCCGAACCAATTGTCCTTTAATTGGAAAAAGTCCTTCCCTTACGTTATTTTATCCGTTTCGGATATTTGAGCGTCGGGGTATACCCTACGAGCGTATTTATATGCTTATTTTTCCAAAAGTGGGGTAGTAAAAAGGGAGGTGTGACAGCAACAGCTAAGATTTTCACTCTCATGCGAATCTCTTTCGCATTCCGCTTGTGACGGAAAAACTCAAGCTCAGAAGAATCATGTTTTGTTGACATTGTACGAACTTGGCTCCACGTGGTCTTCATAACCTAACATTCAAAAATTTATATAATTAGAAAGATGTCAAAGCAAGAATTACTGTTGTTCATAAATATGTGAGAGGTTAGGAGTCCGGACAATAGCAGTCAGACTTCCATTCCCATTCCTAGCACTATCCTCTTAAACACTGAATGTGTTGATTCTTTACCTAAGACGTCTGCTAATTGGCCCTCTACAAAATTTAGAGACGACAAATCAATTTGCTTTCAAGTTTCATTGCAACCTATGGTGACCACACACTTATTCTCATGGGTTCTCCAATTTAATACTAAGTCTAACATAAACTCTTGAGCCATAACATCTCACAATTTCCTAGTACCATTATATGAAACGCTGCCCTTATACTAAATCTTGTGATAACTGACTGCTTATACTCCTTCAGTTTATAAAATTTCTGCCAAAAGGTACAACACTCAGATTTTGATCTTCAATAGGTGTATTATATTCGTACTTATCCACCTAGTTCCCACTTAGAATGTTCCAGTTTTTGAGTATTATATGTATAATATAACCATGTAAGTTTTTTTGGTTAATGCGACGGAACTGGGGAAATATTGGTTAAATCTAAATTATTGTTAAATATGTAAAAGTGTTAATTTTTTTTAAACTGACAACAAAACCTAGTGTAATCCCACAAGTGGGGTCTGGAAAGATAGGATGTACGTAGTAGAGTGACTATTTTTGATAGACCATCGGTTAAAGAAAAACAATATTACATAAATTTGGGATATAAGGAGTATATGTTTAAGTATAATAAACTTAGAGAAAAAAGTATCTCATAAATCGGGATAGAAGGATTATATATTTAAGTATAATAAACTTAAAGAGTCTTTCATTTTGTTATACTTATGTTTAATTTGTTACGTTAGATTGACTTACATAAAACTATATTTACAAATACGTAATAGTTGCGTATGTTTTTTAAATAAAAATAGCATATGCCTTATTTAGGCTTTGCACCTTGCAACCTCCTTGTAAAGGGAAATTATCATCTATATCCATTTATAAGTAGCTCATTACAAAAATTGGCCAATTCATAAAATATTACTAATATTAACTAATTAGCCATTTGTAGCAAAAAAGTCAAATTTTTACTTTCTTTTGAGTGTGTATGATTAGAATAGATTGGGTACATCTTAAGAAGCTTGAATCTCAATTTTGAAATGATTTGGTGAAGTTTTGAGGTGGTTTGAATTAAATATTCAAAGTAAAAAATTGAACATAAAAAAAATGATATGTGTATCATTTGTGTATCACATATGTATCATATTTGTATCAATTGAGTATCACGTGTATATCCATGTATACTTATGTGTGAGATGCATGCGTGATACATATTTGATATATGTGTCGAAGAAGAATTTTTTGAACTCGATTTAATTACAGATTTTGATACAAAAACAGTCAAAATCACCTCTAATCTTCCTCAAATTTTGTATGTATGTTTTCAAGGAATTTCATCAATACCTATTAAAAAGTTCTTTTTTGCTTAGATTTTTGAAGATTATATATATTGTTTATTTCATCACCTTATTTGCTACCTCATCCATGAAATTTCCTTTCCGTTTTGCTTCTAATGTTGCTACTCACGCGTAAAAATAGAGATGGGAATTTTTGTATGTGGTATTTTGAAAAAAAGAACCTTATTTATTTGTTTTTTTAATTTTTATATGTACTTTTCTAATATGATAAGTCTATGACTAACGGCTAGAGGTTGGTAAATTAACACTTATTTGGTACATTTGTATAAGTTTTCCAATTATTGTTCCTCATAGTTCAAGCAAAACTTTAATAAACTATAGGATTTTGAGGCATTTGCATCTATACCCGCTTTTTGTGTCACATTTTAATTTGTGCCCACTTTGCACAAAAAATTGCAAGCGTACCACTTTTTTGCATAACTTTAGCACACGGGGCTGAAGTAGCAAAGGTAATCACACAAAACTTCAGCATTCTAGTAGCTGGGCCTGAAATTTAGCTCTAGAACTGAAGTTTTTGTGTTGTAACTGAGAAACTTCAGGTCTAGAGCTAAAATTTTTGTGTTGTAACTGGGAAAGAGCTGAAGTTTTTGTTTTGTAGCTGAAAAATTTCAGCTCTAGAACTGAAGTTTTTGTCTTTATAACTTTCATAACAATGCGATAGCATGTATATATGTATGTCGGTTATATTGTGAATTTTGTTCTCCAACACACACACACATTTATATCTATTATGCAGTAAAATTGACGTGTATTTGGAGTTGGAGGGATCCTCTGATAGTTACCGTTGTAAAATGAAGCCCTCTACGTTAAAGCATAGATGAACTCTTGAAATAATTTGCTTTCTTTTTGTAAATCTTCGTAGTCAAGTTGAGAGAAACTAAGCTCATTTGACCTTTGTGTTTGCTTGCAATTCCATCTATATAAATAGAAAATGAAAAGGAGATTCTCGGAAAAATAGAAGTGCTAATAGCTTGCCAAACCATATAATATCTCAATTAAGATAACTCAGGAAAAGGAGCACGAAAAAAAAATATTGCTCCAGCAGATCATCTTTTTCTAGGGTATTAGACAAGTAGACTGGATAGAAAACAACAGCAGAAGAAAGAAGAATAAGAAGAAAAAGAAGAAGAAAATAAAAGAGGAGAAGAAGAAGGAGAAAGGTAGCTAAATTTATTTAAAAAGTGAATACAAATTAAAAAAATTAAAAAAAATATATAGGTTAAATGGGGGCGAACAAATTAGACGTTCCGTACAATTTTTACTAGAATTTTAAATTTGCCCAAGACTCTAAATGTATCACTTTTTTTTTTTCTGCCTCTAGCATTGATAAGCATAAAATCTCGTTGCTTTGAGAAATTAAAAAATGTGACGATAAGTTTATGAGCTATGATTGTAAAAGGTCATGAATCAAGGGATTCAGAGGAGTTGAATCTCAGCTTCACCATGATTAACCCATGACATTTATTCTACTCTAAGTTAATTTTTTCTAAGTTACACAAGAACTTCTCTCAATTATTCGCTTGCTCCCTTCTTGGCTCTTCGCAGTTCGCACTACTAAAAATGGCTCAAATTTATCAAAAAAATTATCCACCCATAAATCAACCATGTTAACACATAATTAGCAAATACATTTGTTTTTATTCTTTACGAGATCGATAGACGCCAAAACAAGGAAAATTATTTTTTCAATCAAGTTAGTGGATAATGCGTATCGGAAAATTTATTTTTCAAAAAAGAAATTATTTAAAATAAAATAAAAATTATTTTCACGGAACCGATCGAGTTTTTTTTATCAAATCTTTGGTCAGCTAATTTCTAAAATCGATTGAATTACCAACCGACGTGATTGGTAAATTTACTTTTCAAAGAAAATCAACTGAGTCGGTTGGTTATTTTCATAAAAAAATATGATTGAACAATATAAAAAAGAAATAAAAGTCTTAGACCAACAAGCATTAGTGGTACAATAGTACCTTGATACAGTATAGACCTCGGCTCAATTTTCGGATGTTGTATTTTATAATTGCATAACTAAAGAAAACTAACCTAATTATTCGTTTTTTAAACATCATCCTATTTCAACCAAAATAAACTAATTGAATCTCGGTTGGTACTTTAGTTTTTTTATATATAAAATTTTCTCGCCAATTAACTGATTGCATCAGTCGGTTTTTATCAATCGAGCCAGTTAATTTTTGTTACCAACTAATTTTTTTACCATCCACCCATTTCGATCAAGCAACTTACCAACAACTATTGCAAATGTCACTGTCGCGTTTAATTCATATACTGAAATCTTATTTTAGTCATCTAGTTATTTACATTCTTGTATATTTAGTAAATTTTTAATCCGAACATTCACATTTGTCCTTAGTTACACTACCTTGTCGATTTACCGTGGCATATTTAAAACCATAGAATTCAAGAGGTATCTTTGATATGTTATACACACTTTTAGCTTAAGACCATATGATTCTTCTTTACATTCTTAAATATGCCCAGTCAAATAAAACACATAAAATAAAATGAAGAGAACATTAAAATCATCGAGTTACAAATACATGTTTTATTCAGATCCCAAAATTGCATTTTTGCAAATGATATTTATTCGAGTTGTTTTAGAAAGAATATTATTACAATAGACTAATTATAATTTGGTTCTCGGGAGTTGGTACCTCCCATTCTACTATTTTTTTTTCTTTTTGGTGTTAGCTAAATTGTTGTTATTTTAGTTAACAATACTTCAATCATTCAACTAGTGTGCTAGTAGGCACTTGTTTCCTTCTACTTTGATTTGTTGTCCGTTGTGCACTAGCGATTCTTTATTAGATTGTTGTAGGTGTAGTGGTTATAGTCTGGGATGATAGATTAAGGCCATGTCCTCGAGTGGGGCAGAGTGTGGAGCCGGGTTGAGGGGGCGGGACGGGAGTCAGGCGGTAGAGGGGGTAAGGGAACCTATAGGTTGAGGATAGGGCCATGGAATATAGGTTCACTGACGAGTAAGTTTATAGAGTTGGCGAAGAACATTTAGAAGAGGAAGATTAATATAGAGTGTGTCCAGCAGACTATGTGGGTCGGATCGAGGGTGAAAAACGTGGATGGGTATAAATTGTGGTACTCTGGAGTCTTGAGGGGCAAGAATGGAGTGGGTATCCTGGTAGATAGCCATCTTAGAGAGTCGGTGGTAGAGGTCACACGGGTGAATGATAGACGAATGACTATTAAATTGATTAAGGATGAGTGTACTGTAAATGTCATTAGCGCGTACGCGCCGCAAACAGGTTTGGATGAGGAATTAAAAGGCATTTTTGGGAGGAGTTGGATGACATTGTTCGTAGTATTTCGCCTTCCGAGAGGTTATTCATAGAAGGAGATTTCAATAGTCATATTGGGGCATTTGCAGAGGGTTATACTGAGGTGCCTCGCGACTTTGTTTTGGAGAGCGGAATAGGGGGGTACTTCGCTGTTGGATTTTGCCAAGGCATTTGATCTAGTAGTGATTGCGAACTCAAGTTTTCGAAGCGAGAGGAGCATTTGGTTACTTACCAAAGTTTGGTGGCGAAGACTCAAATTGACTATCTCCTCCTCAGGAGATGCGACAGAAGGTTGTGCAAGGATTGCAAGGTTATCCCATGTGAGATCCTTGCAGCGCAACATAGGCCTCTGGTGATGGACACTGGTATTATAACAAGGAGGAAGAAAAGGCTAGTACGAGGCTACCCGAGGATTAGGTGGGGCGCCTTGACTAAGGATAAAGATCAATAGTTGGAAGGAAGGTTATCGACAATGGGATCTTGGAGAAGTAGTGGGGACACAAACACTATGTGGTCGTCGACGACTGACTATATAAGGAAGGCGGCGAGAGAGGTGTTAGGTATATCATCGGGCCGCACTGGTGGCCATATAGGAGACTGGTGGTGGAATGCAGTTATTCGGGGTAAAGTGTAAGCAAAGAAGGCGGCTTACCTGCGGTTAGTAAGGAGCACTGGCGAGGAGGAAAAGAAAGCGAATAGGGAGAGGCATAAGGTAGCTATGAAGGAGGCGAAGATGGCAGTAACGGAGGCTAAGATAGCAGCTTTTGCTCGTTTGTATAAGGAACTAGGGAACGAAGGCGGGGAGAAGAAATTATTCTGACTCACTAAGGTGAGAGAGAGAACGACTTGGGATCTGGACCAAATGAGATACATAAAAGATGATGACGGCAAAGTTTTGATGGGGGATGACCAGATTAAGAGGAGATGACAGACCTACTTTCATAAACTTCTAAATGAAAAAAGGGATCAGGATATTGTTCTAGGTGAATTGAGAAATACCGACAATCTACATGAATTAAGTTATTATAGGGACATTGAGGTCGATGAGGTCATGGAGGAAGTGCGTAAGATGAGAATAAGCAGAGCTACCGGACCAGACGAAATTCTGGTTGAACTTTAGAGGCATGTGGGTAGAGCATGCTTGGAATGGATTACTAGCTTGTTTAATGTTATATTCAAAGATTAATAGGATGCCTAAAGATTGGAGGTGGAGTACAATGGTTCCGTTATATAAGAACAAAGGCGATATCCAGAGCTGTAACAACTATAGGGGTATCAAATTACTAAGTCATACAATGAAAGTTTGGGAGAGAGTGGTAGAAATGAGAGTGCAAAGGATGGTGTCTATTTCAGACAACCAGTTCGGGTTCATGCATGGGCGTTCTACCATAGAAGCTATCCACCTTATTAGGAGGATGGTGGAACAATACAAGGATAAGAAAAAGGATCTCCACGTGGTGTTTATTAATCTAGACAAAGCGTACGATAGGGTCCCTTTGAGCTAAGACTCGGGTTAGGACAGTAGGAGGCAAATCTGAATATTTTTCGGTTGTTACGGGGTTGCACCAAGGGTATGCGTTTAGCCCTTTCCTATTTTCCATGATGATGGATGCACTAACTCATCATATTCAAGAGGAGGTTCCATGGTGCATGTTATTTGCTGATGACATAATTCTAATTAACAAGATACGAAGCGGTGTCAATGAGGTTGAGCAGTACGAAGACGGAATACCTCGAGTGAAAATTTGGGGCTAAGCCGATGGAAGCGGCAGTGGAAGTGAGGCTTGACTATCAAGTCATTTCTATGAGGGGTAGTTTCAACCTTGGGTCAGTTATTTAGGGGATCGGAGAGATCAACAAGGATGCCACACACCGTATAGGGGTGAGGTGGATGAACTGGAGGTTAGCGTCGGGAGTCCTGTATGATAAGAAAGTGCCACCATTACTAAAAGGTAAGTTTTATAGAGCAGTGGTTAGGTCGGCCATGTTGTATCGGTCGAGTGTTAGCTGATTAAAAACTTACACATCCAGAAAATGAAAGCAGTAGAGATAAGGATGTTAAAGTGGATGTGCGGGCATATAATGATGGATAAGATTAGGAATGAAGATATTCGAGAGAAAGTGGGCGTGGCCTCCACTTGTGGGATTATACTGTGCCGTTGTTGTTGTTGGTGGTGGTGGTATTTAAAATATGGAATGAATAGAACTTGACCTAAATTTAGCTTAAAATAAGACTAAGAGGTGTGTTTGGTACGAAGAAAAATACTTATCATGAAAAATATTTTCATGAAATATGAGTGGTTTGATCACTCATTTTTCCTTGTTTGGTTGACGAGTGAAAAATATTTTTCAGAAAATATTTTCTAGATTAGAGATTAGAAAATATTTTTTATGCGCGCTTACCCCGAAGGATAATGCATAAGGGAGTTTTTCCAATTTAAGTGACAATATTCGAAATGAGATTATTTATTTATTTCAGAGTCACCACTTGGAATAAATTATGGTGTCCCAAGTCACCGATTTATTTAAATCCCAAATCGAGGAAATTTTTGACTTTCCAAATGAAGTCTGCGAACCAGAAATTCTAAGTAAGGAATTCTGTTCACCCGAGGGAAGGTGTTAGGCACCCCCGGATCCCGTGGTTCTAGCACGGTCGCTTAATTGTAATGGCTAAATATATGATTTTAAAATATATTCAATACTATAATGCAATTTTAAATCATTTACCGCGTTTGGTTATTTTTTTTTTTTAAAAAAAGTGAACATTCTTATTGAGGGGCCCCGCGATTTTATTTTCTACTTAGCAAGGCTCGTAACATTTTTTATTTAAAAGGATAATCCTAAAGTGACTACATTTTTTTATTTAGTTTATCTTTAAAAGAAAAGAAAAAGTCCTAATTAATTACATGCTTAAAATGCTATTCTATATTAGTACAAAAGGTGTTCCCTCACAAGACGACTAAATGACAAATTTATTCTTCAAAATATAGAACTAACTACAATTTGACAAAACTAATAAATCGGAAAATAACAACAAATATTAATCAACAACTTCTCTATTTCATTTCAAAACTTCAACTTCCAATTCGATCTTATATCAACACATAATTTTTAGAATGTGTACCTGGTATTGAAAAGAAGGGGAAGATGGAAAATCAACAGGCCGGTGAAAGTACAGCAACAACAACAATAACAACCAGCACTAGCTTCAACACCTCAATCCAGAATATCCCAGCAATATGGAGAAAAACCAGTAAAAATAGAGAAGAAAAATATATTCTGAAATTTCTCTTTGCTTTCTCTCTCTAGCTTTGAACTCTCTTCAATTCTCAAAAGAAACTCTCAAAAATTAAATTCGGTCTGTATATATTTCTGTATCCAGAGTGTATATCGAGTGTATACTGCTCTCTTTTTTTCCTTATTTTTCTTCTCTTCCTATTGTTTTATCTCTTTTTTCCACCCCCTTTTTTTTATAAATCCTCTCTTCTATTTTGTAGGCAAGAATTTCGAAAATTTTCAGATTTTTTATTAAAAGAAAAATATTTTTTTTTAATTTAAAGAAAACCCACTAATCCATATTTTCCTCTCCTTGTTTTCTTCCTTGATTTTCTTGCTCCCCACTACTTTATGTCATGTGATTATGATTATTTTTTGGCTAAAATAAAATCTAAAATTTTCTTCTTGGGCCAAGGGGTTTTGGGTTGGGTAAGGGTGCTTAGGATTGGGCTTGTAACTTAATTTGCAAGATGGCCCAATCCAATTTTTTCTATTTTGTTCTTCTTCATTATTCAACTTCCTAATTAATAAAGCCCAAAATACTAAGATTAATTTATAAAAACTAAAAATTATCTTGAAATACTAATTAACTCATAATAATAACTATCACACAAAATTAAACATTAATAAAAATAAAATTGCACGATTTGGATATTAAATGCTTAAAAAAACAAAATACATATTTTTTATGACTTTTCATTTCTGTAAAATAAACTCGATTGTAAATTTGAATTTTATATACATATGCAACATATTTTTGTATATTTTATTTATTTAAACAAGCAAATATGCACAGATAAAAATGCAAATAATACAAGAAAAATAACATAAAATTCACAACAATTGCAAGAAAACTAAAATTATTTTATTTTGAATCTTTGGGAGTATTTCTCATATAGGGCAAAAATCACGTGCTCATAGCTGCCCCTCTTTGCGCGGAAACATGGAGAGTTTTCGTGCAAAGACAAGTGAGCGGATACGAGCGATTTTTGCCCGTTTGATTACTCTGTGTGAAGCATTTTTTGGAAAAGTTTGACCGAACCTTTGCTTCAGAAGGTCTCCTACATATCCCTGGCTAAAAGGGAATCAGGTCAATGTAGTTCGGGAAGTTTTGGTAGCTGGGACTACCATGATTGTTGTGATCTTGCTGTTACTGCTGTTGCTGCTGATGCCACTGCTTAACTGATCTCCTTATTATACCGTGCTAAACGAAAAATAAGAAGCTAGACTAAGTTACAGTATAGCAAATTCTTATCTATCTTTTCAACTTGATCTTGTCATGTTCCTTTCCATCCTGCTGGCTTTGATGTTTCTTCACATGCTTCTTTTCTTCTGACAATTGTTATCTCGGCCTATCTTGATTGCCGAACTCCGACCATTGGTCCCTTCATTGTGATCTTTGAACTATTTTCCTTCGAAGTTTGAATCTATCTTTTCTGACCATTGTTGCCTTCCTTCTGATTTTGAACTTGGATTCGTGCTGAGGATTTCCTTTATACTCTGTCACTTTCCGATTCTTCATTATCCTTATCAAATCTTAGAAATTGAGATGCCGTTTGGCTTTTTCGGCGGGCTTCTGACTTTATCGACAAACTCTAATCATAAATCGCCATTCCATTCTTCAGGCGGGCACCTAATTTCAACAACAACTTCAAAATAATAACTCGCCACTCCGTTCTTCAGGCGGGCTCCCTGACTTCAACTACAACTTCAAAACTAAATCGCCACTCCATTCTTCAGGCGGGCTCCCTGACTTCAACTATAACTTCAAAACTAAATCGCCACTCCATTCTTCAGGCGGGCCCCCCTGACTTCAATTACAACTTCAAAACTAAATCGCCACTCCATTCTTCAGGTGGGCTCCCTGACTTCAACTATAACTTCAAAATAAATCGCCACTCCATTCTTCAGGCGGGCTCCCCGACTTCAACTATAACTTCAAAACTAAATCGCCACTCCATTCTTCAGGCGGGCTCCCTGACTTTAACTACAAATTCAAAACTAAATCGTCACTCCATTCTTCAGGCGGGCTCCCTGACTTCAACTATAGCTTCAAAACTAAATCGCTACTCCATTCTTCAGGCGGGCTCCCTGACTTCAACTACAAACTTCGAACTTCATCACATCCCTATCGTCTTCCTTCGCTTCCTGCACCGCTTTCTTCTTCCTGCATCACCTCTTAAACCATCATTTCTCCTAAATTACCTTGTTCTGGAATTGCTTTCCTCCCGGGTCGTGTTGTTTTCCCTCCTGACTGCTGGGGATATGTTTAGAATTATTTACTTGCCTGCTGAGGATAATGATGCTGGGAAAATTTTTCTTCATTCCCTCCCTTCCTTTGACTCATGCTTGAATTTGTGTTGGGAACTCTTGTTGTAACCCTCTGCTTTATGGTGGGTTACTGGTTTCAAGACCTGCAATGTAAATACTGAAGACATGCCTCTTGTTATACAGGTAGGCGCCTGTTTTTATTAGCAACTTTTGAATTTAAAATGCATTCTGGCAAATCAATAAAAATAAAACAAATATAAAATATCCTATTCGAGGGTGGATAGTCCCATCGTATCTTATTAGAGGGCGGATACTCCCATCGTATTTTATTTGAGGGCGAATACTACCATCGTATTCGAGGGCGAATACTCCCATCATATTCTATTCGAGGGCGAATACTCCTATCGTATCCTATTTGAGGGCGGATACTCCCATCGTATTCTATTTGAGGGCGAATACTCCCATCGTATCCTATTCGAGGGCGGATACTCCCATCGTATTCTATTCGAGGGCGAATACTCCCATCGTATTCTATTCGAGGGCGAATACTCCCATCATATTCTATTCGAGGGCGAATACTCCCATCGTATTCTATTCGAGGGCGAATACTTCCATCGTATTCTATTCGAGGGCGAATACTCCCATCGTATTCTATTCGTGGGCGAATACTCCCATAGTATTCTATTTGAGGGCGAATACTCCCATCGTATTCTAATCGAGGGCGAATACTCCCATCGTATTCTATTCGAGGGCGAATACTTCCATCGTATTCTATTCGAAGGCGAATACTCCCATCGTATTCTATTCGAGGGCGGATACTCCCATCGTATCCTATTCGAGGGCGGATACTCCCATCGTATCCTATTCGAGGGCGTATACTCCCATCGTATCCTATTCGAGGGCGGATACTCCAATCGTATTCTATTCGAGGGCGAATACTCCCATCGTATTCTATTTGAGGGAGGATACTCCCATCGTATTCTATTCAAGGGTGAATACTCCCATCATATTCTATTCGAGGGCGAATACTCCCATCGTATTCTATTCGAGGGCGAATACTCCCATCGTATTCTATTCGAGGGTGAATACTCCCATCGTATTCTATTTGAGGGCGAATACTCCCATCGTATTCTACTCGAGGGTGAATACTCCCATCGTATTCTATTCGAGGGCGAGTACTCCCATCGTATTCTATTCGAGGGCGAATACTCCCATGATATCAATGCTTGAGAATGAACAAACCTGAGACGTCCTGTTTGAGGGTGGACAAACCTGAAATATCCTATTTGAAGGTGGACAAACCTGATACGTCATCTTGAATTGCCTTCCTCATTTCTCCGAGAAAATTTTCAACAACGGCAGAAAATTTTCTGCCCCAGTATTGGTGTTCTTCCTTGTGGCATGACCTTGTGCTATCAATAGCACTTTCTTTCCCTGTTTCAAATCAAAGAAAATTTGTTAATTCAAAACATTGTGAGCGGTTGTGCCGCTCCTGTGGGGTGGTTTTTTCCTTTTCTCTTTTCCCTCGCTCTAGGTTCCTAAAACTTGTTGGGTTATGATTTCAATTGCTGGAGATGATATTCCTGCTGGGGATAGGTTTTTCCATTTATCCCTTCCCCGTTCTGTGTTTCTCAACTTGCTGGGGGTTATTTTGTTGAAGACGGGATTTCCTTTCTTCCTTTACCACTCTGTGTTGTCCGACCACCTCGGAACTTGCTGTAGATAACATTGCTAGGGGATTTTCATTTCCTCAAAATTGGTATTTCACTCTTCTTGAAGGCTGTTGAGGATGACACTGGTTCGAAGACCATTTCCCTTAAGACTTTCCTTCTTCCCCAAGTGGGTATTGACTTCTAGAAAATTTTCAAACTGAAAAGAAAATTTTCTGCCCCAGTTTAATAATCTTCTTTGCACCATACTTCTCTGCCGTCAATGGCATTTCCTTGCCTTGCATAATAATTGAAAAGTTGGTGGCAAGTTTTAAAGTCATTTCTCACTATGTTTTGACTAGACAGACTTTGATGGGGGAATTTTTGACAAAAGGAGGAAGATAAAAAGAAACAACAAAAAATAAAATAAGGGAGAACTGACTCTCTAACAAGAAACAACTATAAAAACTTATCAAACGTGAATACCAACTCTACTGGTCATGACATGCACATATGGCCTATCCTCCGTCGTTAATCGCCTTTCACAATTTCCATCTAACTATCACCTTTGTTCGACTTGTAGTGCCCGAAGGGTTTTAACTTTCAAGCCTCTCTCATTTTTGTTTTCTCTCAGCTTTCGTCGCCTTATGGTGCCTGTGAAGGTTTTCACCGGTAAGACTCTCTCATTTGTATTACTTTTAGCTGGGGATTGGGGTGTCACTGCTAAGACTTTCTCGTGTTTCCTTTCTGCTGGGAATCAGAGTGATATATTCTGATGAGACACTCGTATTTACTTGACTTGGCCTTTTTTGAAGACTGATCGGACGGTCTTTCTTTGGACCGTAATGTTGGATTTGGATAGGGCTAGAAAGAAAAGGTATTAAAGGATCAAAACAAATCAACTTTGGGTTCAAAATTTACAACCTTCGGATCTAAATTTATTTATAATAAACACAATTTTTCTTTGCCCCAGTTTCTTACTTGGGTTTTTTATTTCTTTATTTACACTATGACCGAGCTGTGAAGCGCCTACGTATCCTTTTTAAGGAATCATGTCAAACGTAGTTCCCAATACCTTTTTTTTTCAAGTTTCATTCATTTTTCTTTTTCTTTTCTTTTTTTATCTCTTTTGTTGTTTTCTTTTCCTTTCTTTTTCTTTATTCCTTTCTTCTCTTGTCTTTCAAACTTGTGTAACTAGTCTTTGCAACTAATTCCGAAGGAGGGGTATGAAAGATTTTAAAATAAGGCACAAAGGGTTGATGATGGATAAAGTGTTTGGATAGCAGAACAAAATGCCTTCGTCATTCGAATCTTCAAAACATGCCAAGTACAAACAACATATTCACGACATCTTCTGGTTGTATCATGATTGATAGCCATATCGTCCATTCGCCTTTTCATCTATCATTTTAAAGTATTGCTCGACGACACTTTCATTTCAGTATCATGAGCGAACCCCGTCTTAGCATGGCCAATTTTTCTTTAAGGGTTTCTTCGTGTTTTACCTGCCCCAGTCTCACATGATTCGGGCTCCAAATAATCTCAAATCATTTTTATTTCTTTTTAAAATGACCTGATTATCTCCCAATTGCTTCATGATTAACCCTTAATATTAGGCCAAAATTATGTGCGATGATATGTCATTAGAGTCGGCGTTCGAACAAATGACAAATTTAAAGATAGAAGAACTAAACAAAAAGACGACTGGGTAATAAAAGACCGAAAGTTCCATTAAACGGGGAAAAGGTTCAAATACAAACAAGCAAACCATCAATACAAACTTGAAACGACACTTGATAAGACTAAGCAAACTGAAATTACCAGAATGGAAAGATAAGAGCGTTTTACTTCAAGACAAGATCCGGGTCACAACCCTGAAAACAACTCGGGCAAAAGAAATGACAACAAAAACAAACCACCGAAACTCCTCCTTATTACCAAGCATGACTTCTTATATACCAACTTCTGCCAATTGGTTTTGCTTTGGAATACAGATTAGGCTTCTTAATTTTCCCTTCCCTTTATGTATCAATTTGATCATATGGGTCTAAGGGTGAGCTGCCAATGGATTCTGATTAATGTTGGGTGCCTCTGGTGTCTGAACCTCGATCTTATTGGTGTCAATAAGATTTTGCACTGCATGTTTCAGTTTCCAACATTTCTCGGTATCATGTCCGAGAGCCCCTGAACAATACTCACAGCTTACTGAGCGATCCACATTTGTGGGTAGGGGATTTGGCAATCTTGTCTCAATAGGACTCAACAAACCTATCTGTTTCAATTTGTGGAACAGAGTAGTATAAGTTTCTCCCAACTCAGTGAATGTTCTTTGTGCCTTTTCCCTTCTAAAGGCATGATTCCCTCGGAAACCTGGTCCTCGAGGATTATTGTAAACCCTCGGTGGTGGATATGTGTTTCGGGGAGGGTGATTAGGGTGATTTGGGTGGTAGGGTCTGGCTTGGTAATGAGGTGAAGGACCTTTCGATCTAGACCAAGTACCCTCCTCTACCGTTGCAACTTCTTCTCTTCTCTTCTTCCCGAATGCAACCCCTGTGCCATTCTGAATAGCTTGAGTTGTTGCTTTCAACGCGTAATAGCTCAAGATCTTATTGGACTTAAGTCCCTCTTCTATCATTCCGCCCATTTTGACCACCTCATTGAAAGATTTACCAACCGATGTCACCAGGTGACTAAAGTAAGTTGGCTCAAGTGTCTGCAAGAAGTAATCCACCATCTCGTTCTCTCTCATCGGTGGATCTACCCTTGCTGCCTGTTCCCTCCAGTGGAACCCAAATTCTCTAAAGCTTTCGGCGGGCTTCTTCTCTAACTTTAACAATGATAGGTGTGAGCACGTGATTTTTGCCTTACATGAGAATTACTCCCAAAATGTCAAAAAATAAAAGAGTTTTGCGTTTGTTTGCAATATTTGTGGATTACATGCTCTTTTCTTATTGTTCGCATTTGTGTACCCATGACTATTTGTTTAAATTAACAAACAAAAAATATATATACCAAATATGTTGCATTTAAATGCCTAGTTGTGTGATTTATATTTAATAGATATTTAATTGTGTGTGTTAATTTTTAATATAACTTAATTAATATTTTGTATAATTTAATTTGATTTTTAGTGTAAATAGAATTTTTGTTTTAATTAGGAACTAAATTTAAAGAAAGAAAGAATTGTGAAAACTTGGGTTTGGACCGGCCATGTCCAGGCCCAAAGCAGTCAGCCCAATCCAAAACCTTACCCGGACCAGCCCCTCAACCCAATCGTTCATTAAACCAAACGACCCCATATTGTGGCAAAACGACCCCGTCCCCTACCCATCAGCTAATCCGAGCCGTTCAGATCATTTGATCCGATGGCTCACATTAATTCACCAATTTTAATACACCAAAACCCCTAAATTCCCAAAACCCGTCTCATTTTCCTCTTCACCCTGCCTCTCTAACCCTAGAAACCCCGACGTAATGCCATCATGAGCCGCCGTCTCCCGCCTGCCGGAAATCGCCTCACGGCGGTTCCGGTAGGCCAAACCACCCCAAATTAACACCGTAAAATCTCCCAAGCCCCCTCTACATGGATCCGTTAGCCGTTAGTCTCGAATGTTACTCAAACGTCTCGAATATTCATTTGAAACTCGCCGGAACTTGGACATCTACCCCAACTGACCCCAAATTCATGCCAAGCCTCCCCCTAGCCTCCCTCACACCCCTACCAACCCTGGTTTCGTTCGAATCCAACCCAAAAGCCTCGAGCCCCAAAAACGGCTCCAAGAACCCTAGAAATCCAAAATTAGGGCTCTGTTTAATTCAATGGGAGATTGAGGTCTAATAGACCTTAATCTAGGTGTTCTCAACGGAGAACACCCCGATTAAGGTCCATTGGACCCCAAAATGGATGAATCCAGTTCAACCAAATGTCGTTGGTTGTTGAGCCTTAACAGATAAGTACTTATTTTCCCTTATATTCTTGCTTATATGGTGTGTTGTATTTATTGGAATGTTAGTTGATTTAGGTTGTTTTTCTTCTTTTTACTATATAATTTTTCTGTCATTTCTGTTCCTCTTCTCGAGACCTTTCATTTGGTCGCTCGTTTCTGTTTGATTGATTAGTTGATTATTATCGGAGTTTTGTTTCAATCTGTTAGAATAATCTAGTCATGTTAAGATTCCCTCTTGAAAATCACTGAAATCCTCGAGGCTGATTGTTATACCTTGATTAATTGGTTATTAGCTACCTATTGTAGTTCACATATTCAATTAATTAAGTGTCGTCAATTGATTTGCTTGAAAGAAACATGATAGTAGTTCATAGTCGTTTGCCAGCATATTTACCATCTTTAGTCTTGTGTGGTGAAGCTGTGATGAATTGAACCTATTATGCTTAGTTTAGTTTGCTCATTTCTTGTCCTGCCCGTATGCAATTCATTAGTCTGTGATCTGTTGTTTGTTTGATTCTGGATTAGGGGTTTAATTGGATACAGCTGGTAGGGTTCCATTAATGTTAGTTCTTTAATCACCTGCCCATAAGAGGGGCTAGTGGAACCTGCTGTACAGCAGAGTATCCCACTAGTATCCGGCCACCAGCATTTTTTAATGTTATAGTCCATACATGAACACTGGATAGTGGGGAGTTCAGGGAGCAATATGGTTTGGACAGAAGCAGGGACGGGCAAGGGTTTTCAGTGGAGTCTGCTGGCCATCCAAGGATAAAAGGGTTAAACTATAAGTATAGAGAGGGGCACACAGAACACGGGTGGAAAAATACAGTGATAGAGAACATTGGAGAAGTATTCTGGGAGAACAGAAACATTGAGAAAAAAAATTGAAAGAAAAAACACAACATACAGATCTTATGAGGGAATAGGAATACATTTTTTGAGAGAAAAATTGAGAGCATCAAGTTGGAAACACAGTGAGAGATTAGATAGAGAAAAAGACATACATTTTAGAGAACAGGAGAAAGAAAACATTCTGTTTCTTTTGGCTCACTGTTTCAGGCAGTCTTTGAGTCTTTTGAGCTATGTCTTGATACGACATTGGCCTTTTGAAGTTCCTGAAGTAATCGTTAGGTGTTTTGGAAGTTAAAACTGGTCTATTTGGACTGTTTGGTGTCATTCTTAGCTCTTTCGACATTGTTGATCATAGTATTAGGTTGTTTGGTTGTTGAATCTTGCTGGGGC
The DNA here is from genome assembly GCA_032618575.1 of Nicotiana noctiflora. Lineage (NCBI taxonomy): Eukaryota > Viridiplantae > Streptophyta > Magnoliopsida > Solanales > Solanaceae > Nicotiana > Nicotiana noctiflora. The sequence goes on from JASVEL010009722.1 coordinate 85,246, forward strand.
TTCAAGTGTCTCCTCCTGGGTGTGCTACTAGACCTTGCTACTGTTTTATTGGTCTTATTTGGATCTGTGCTGGTTTTTGCTCCTGTTTTTGGGCTGTTCACTTTTGCTATTCATCATTTGCTACTGCTTATTGCTGAGTTTGCTGTTGTCGTACACTACTGCTGTTTGCTGTGCACCACTGCTGCAACTGACTCCTTCCTCTACTTCTTATTTCGTTTGCTCCAGGTACATTAACAAATCTCTTCAAGTATTGTGATAATGGAGGCCACATGTATAATTTTGTGGAAGAATGTATTAGATAATCCCTGTGCATTGATATTCTGTTAGTGATTACTATCTAGAAACTTGATTTATAACTTGTAATAGATAATTAGATTGTTGCTTAATCTGAAATAATAGTATTGCATTAATTATGATGAAGACTCTCTTTTGTATTGCTCATGTTTCCGGCCCTACTAGGAATCTGTGGTAATAATTGCTTAATATGACGTAGTGGTATTGTATATGAATAGTATTAGTTATAGGCATTTTGAAACTGATGGTAAAATTGTGATGGCAAAGCCATATAGTACATGCATAGTAAGCCCGACAACTATTAGCTTAATTTAGGAATGTTTAAATGGAGAAGCTTAAACTTAAAGTTAGTTAAAACCTATAAATTTAGAATTGTCCCTGACTTAAATCATCGAAACATCAAATTTAAACTATTCCCTCACACGGGATTAGACACACGGTTAATACGCCCAAATGGTTATAATTCAAAAATCCTTCTGGTAATATAATAATTAGGCAAATGATAAATAATTAAGGTTTTTTTTTCTTTATTGTTAGAGACAAAAAAAATAGAAAATTTAGTTACTTTAGGTATTGACCTTTAATAATAAAAGAGATGAGACTCGCCGCATCAAATATATATATATAATTGCGGGCCCCTCAAATTAGTTGTTATAAAAAATTAGACTCGGGAAGATCGTTTAACGAATTTCACGGTCTTTCCCAAAGTTACTAAAGATGATAGACTCTTTAGGCGCGATTTATAAATAAATTACTTTCCTAAATACGGGTGCACATTTATGTGACCCAAATCTTATTCTCGGCGAAACGGAAATACATTAAAGTCACAGGCGTACTGGTTACGGTGTGACTCGAAATATGTTTTCGTGACGTTGCAATTCTCCTTAAAATTAAAAGCGGAACATTAAAAGCACCTAGTTAATATATATAAAGAAATCAGATCAAAACAAAAATTGCAGTTGAGCGACCGTGCTAAAACCACGGAATCTAGGAGTGCCTAACACCTTCTCCCGGGTTAATAGAATTCTTTATCCAGGTTTTCTGGTTTCACAGACTGTATTACAGAGTCATAAATTTCCTCGGTTCGGGATTAAACCGGTGACTTGGGACACCATTATTTTTCCAAGTGGCGACTCTGAATAATTAGATAATTTGATCCCGTTCCGATTGTCTTTTAAGTGGAAAAACTCCTTCACCGATTATTATTATATCCCTTCTCGGGGTGTAATATTAAACCGTGGCACATTTACATTTACTTTATGTGCGGAAAAAGGAGGTGTGACAGCTCTGGCGACTCTGCTGGGGAACAAAGACCCAGAACTTCGGTTCAGGGTTTAAGAATTCGAGCTCAGTTAAATTGTTGTTTTTGTCTATATCTGATTTTATTATATTTTTAATTAATGTGCTACATGTCTACCGCTTTGATACTAGTTGCACTATACATACAAATTGCTATATGTTTACCGCTTTGATATTGCGTGAAATGTATATAAAACTGTGCCGAAAACCCTTCTCTTCTTACCCCCGGGGATCTGCTCACTGGTTGAGACTCCTTATTCTGTTAGTGTCATACCCCGAAATAATAAAGAGGCTCGGAAAGTTTCTAAGCCGGTTGGCCTTTTGGTTCCCGGAAAGGAGCTCCTTTCTCAGCCCGAGTTGTCCGCTTGGGTACACAGTCTAGATCATGTACCGAGGTTTTGAACTTAGAATAACATAACCGCATACCGGATCCCTAGTAGGAAACGCTTATTTGCATCACGTTGCATTTGACTTAGGGGACTCAACACAGGGGTTGGGTCCGTCTAGGACAGGCAACCTGAAATGAAAAGACCATCCTGCTATACCATGTTTGTTTTAAGCATTTATTTGAACTTGCATGCTGACCGACTTTTAAATACTGAAGAAAAACGAAAAACAAAAGGAAACAGTATGGAGAAATAGATATTTTTCAGAAAATACAAAATGCGCTTTACCCAACAAATCAATAATTTACTTTGCTAATAAAAGATGACGGAAGGTTGACTCTGCCAACAAAATGGTTTTCTTATCAAATGTGTTTTCTTTGTCGGTCAATAAAAGAAAAATAGTTTGTTTTGACGGACCGAACTACGCGGGTTTGATTCTCACCGGATGTGAGATACGTAGGCAACCCCCGTCGGGTCCAACTTGCCCTTTTTCAAAAAATATACCAAAATTTTAAAATTTTGAAAAAATAGTCCAAGCATTGCCAGCCAAAATGATCTTCTTCTTTAAATAAATGTGCAGGATGAGCACGATTCAAAATGAACCCTTTTCACTCATGACTAAAATCCCGGTACAATTACGACTATGGTGGGATGATCTAGGCGAAGAAGGGCAGGATGAGGTTAAGAAATATTTGAAAGGTCTCACAGGTCTGCTTGAAATAAAGCCTCGAGGGGACATCATAAGAGCATTGGTCACATATTGGAACTCCGCGCACAATGTCTTTCACTTCTCGGACTTCGAGCTCACCCCAACTGTGAAGGAGATGACTGGATACATTGGAAACACTGATATACCATTGGGGAATCAATATCTAATCGCCCCCAGGGTTGTCGCCATACACCGATTTTTAGACTCACTGAAGACAGCCAGAACGGTACGTAACCCAGATCTAGCACAATGGTTTTGTACTTTAAGCTTCATCTATCAAAGGTACGGTCATGTGGGAGGTTTTGACAAGCCGGAGAACAAATTATGCAGCAAGGGTAATCGCCAGAAATGGGAGGAGCACAGACGAATTGCCTTCATGATAGCCTTCTTAGGACTCGTGGTATTCCCGAGAAAAGATGGAAATATTGATATAAAGGTAGCCGGAGTCGTCAGTACCTTGCTTGACCAAAGCGAAAGTACTCTTGCTCCCATGATACTATCAGACATATATCGAGCTCTCACAGCCTGCAAAGCCGGAGGAGATTTTTTCGAAGGCTGTAACTTGCTGCTACAGATGTGGATGATCGAGCACCTATGTCGCCGCACCCAATTCTTGAGATATGGGTTGGGTGAGAAAACTTGCATAAGCGAATTCTATACAAGGATTGATAGGACCGTCTTGCCCGAAGGAACATTGGCATGGAGGGCATACTTTCAGGCTCTCAGCGCAAGTCAAATACAATGGACGTTGGGTTGGTTACAGATAGACAGAATCGTGTACATGCCAGCGGCTAGGTCCCATTTTCTCTTAATGGGACTTAAGAGCATTCAACATTATGCGCCCCATCGAGTTTTGAGACAGCTTGGGAGGTGCCAGATAGTACCCAAAGACGAAGACTTGAGTACCCAGGTTATTGAAATTGGTCCCGATGGTCAATTCCCAGAAGCAAGGGTCCGCCAGATCTGGAGCAAATGTCAATATCTGGAGGCAAACACTTATGTGCAGGATCGAGCTAGAGGAGAGGTTGTACCCGGATATCTTACTTGGTATAAGGGAGAAACATCGGTTGAAAGACCAGCCAAAAGACCTCACCTCAGGGAATTTGCTGAAGCATCACAAGAACAATGGGACTGGTTAGCCAAGGAAGAGGTTTACAGAACAAGGATTGGCAAGATAGAGCAACGGGTCCAAGATCTCCAATTTGAAAAGGATATGCAAGCTGCCGCCGACGAAGGAGATAAAAAGAAGTTGGCACAAGAAAATGACTTTTTGAGAGCTCAAATCCAGCAAATGAAAAGGGATGCTGGCAGACAGTTGAGGAATCGAGCAGACGGAAAATTGATAAAGGGTTTGAAAAACCAAGTTGCTGATGTCCAAAGAGAATTGGAAGAGTCAAAGACCCAAATGATAAGGATCCGTGCTAGCTGGAGAAAGGAGGCACATCAACAGGCACTTCACCTACAACGGGTGGAAGAAGATTACACTGAGATCATCACTAGTCTAAGGGAAGCAAATGTTATCCTCGGGGAGCGGGTTTTCAAGCAAGCCCGAGATGCCAGAGCAGACCTCGACCGTTGCCACAATTTGATGGCCCGACTGCAAGAACAAGTGGATAGGCTCTTAGACCAAGTCACCAACAATGCTCGAAGATTGGGGGCGAAAAACCAACAGATAGAACGGCTACTCGGAGAAAGGGACATGATCAAGGACAGAATTGGAGAAATCGGGCATTATGTCCCCATGAAGTGCTTAGCTTGTGAACAAATGCCCCGCATCGCCCTTTTTGCTTCAATTATGGGCTATGTTCATCAGATCATGAGAGAGTTAAGGGGACTACACAAAAACCTCACACCAAGGCTCGCGGCAAGGCCGAATGATGCCTCGCGGGCCCCCAGGAATTTTAGAGCATTAGACTTTTGATTAAAAATGTATTTTGAAATATTGAGTCAAGGTGGTTGGCATTTTATTTTCCTTTTTCGAGTCAGGCATTTCTCTTATTTTGTTGATTATTGTAAGACATGTTTTGTAACTTTAAGGGTTTTTTGATATAAAAATTACCGAATTTTGCTACAATCTTGTGACCAGAACTACACTCGGTCTGATTCACGTGGGGACGTGATACGTAGGCAATCCACATAAGATTCGACCACCACTAGAAAGAAAGGAAAAGAACATGAAGGTTAATAACAATAAGGCTTTCAAGGATAATTGAAAAAGGGAAAAAGAAAAAAAAAGAGTAAAAGAAAAGAAAAGAAGCTGGAATGACGCATGTGATGAGAACATATAGAAAGGGTTAATTGATTAGGTGCATTGCATCCCAACGTGCGATAACATGCTTGTTAAATTCAGTAAGCTAACAAAGTTTGTTGCAATCCAGAAAAATTTAGCAGTTGGTTTGACAGAATATACAGGCCAGCCACCATTACCGTACTAGATCTAAAGGGCCAATTCCAGCAAGTATGTCCAATTCCGGTAAAAGTCTCGAGGAAGAGAAATCAGAGATACAGATCATGAAAGAAGAGGTAGATCGGTTGAAACAGCAGATAACAGAGATGCACCTAGCCTGGGCTAGGGGACAGTCTTCACCAAACCTCCCTACTCTCGCATCAGCTCCAGAACATCCACCCCTTGACCCTTCAACAAACGCCCCACTCTATCCATACTATCAAGGGGAAAACCCTTATGCCACCCAAATTCCACCAGCCAAACAAAATCCTCCTCCGGTCACCCCTATTTTTGTAGCACCCCCACCTGCTACTCTACAAAAGTCGTCCGGTGAGCCGCATGTTCAAATCCACGACAATTCTTACTATCCTCCCGAGCCTACCTTTAGGGCTCCTGAACCGCATCCACACACCCCTCACTGGGATAACCCGGCAGAACCGGAAAAGCACTTCCAAAGTTCGGAGCATGAGGAAGTTATTAGAAAAGTTAAAAGCCTGGAGCAGTCCTTCAGAAATATGCACGGTTTGGGCAACCAGGTCAGTGTCGCTTACAAGGATCTGTGTCCATTCCCAGATGTTCAGTTGTCGGCCGGGTTCAAAATGCCCAAGTTTGCCTATACGAGGGGCATGGTGATCTAGTAGCCCATCTTCGAGGGTTTTGTAGTAAAATGCGAGGTGCCGGAGGACGAGACGAGATTCTGATAGCTTACTTCGGTCAGAGTTTGGGGGGATCTGCACTAGAGTGGTACACTAGGCAGGATCCCAGCGGATGGTTTACGTGGGATGATTTGGCTCAAGCATTCATTGGCCAGTTCCAGTACAATCTTGAAATAGTCCCAGAACCGCTTATCATTGCTAAAGTTAGAAAAGAAACCCGCCGAAAGTTTCAGAGAATTTGGTTTCCGCTGGAGGGAACAGGGAGCAAGGGTAGATCCGCCTATGAGAGAGAACGAGATGGTGGACTACTTCCTGCAGACACTAGAGCCGACCTATTTCGGACATCTGGTGACGTCCGTGGGAAAGTCATTCACTGAGGTGATAAAGATAGGGGCTATGATCGAGGAAGGCTTGAAAGCCAACAAGATCATGAGCTATTCAGCGTTGAAAGCCACCACTCAAGCTATCCAAAGTGGTACCGGAGGAGTGCTTGGGAAAAAGAGGAAAGAAGAAGTCACGGCAGTCGAGTCCGGAACATGGTTCAGAATTAGAGGCCCCGCACCCCAGTATAACCCGCCACAACCTCACCACCAAAATTACTTCCACAATCCATATAACCACCCGCAACACTACTATCCAGCGCCTGATGCTCACTTCACCGTCCATCATGCCCAATCATATGCTCCACCTCCCGTCCAGGCACCATGGCGTGCGCCAAATCCACAGAATAATTACCCACCCCCAAGAGCCTATAGAAATCCCACGGGTGCGGGCTTTCGCCCGAACCAAGCATTCAAGAGCGACAGGGCGCCAAGGCCAAAGACTTTCACTCCCTTGGGGGAGTCTTACACCAGTTTGTTCCACCGTTTGAAGTAAGTAGGGCTGCTAAATCCGGTCGAGGCTAAGCTATCAAACCCTCTTCCAAAGAATCTGGACCATTCAATAAATTGTGCATACTGCTCAGGAAGTCCGGGGCACGACACGGAAAAGTGTTGGAGGTTGAAAACGGCTATCCAGGAACTCATCGACACTCGCCGAATTGAGGTCCAGACTCCAGCGGGGTAGGAATGAGACCAAAATCCACTTCCAACTCATCATAAGACCAACATGATCGAGTTGGTACGGGTAGAAGAGGGAAAGGAGAAAACCTCCCAGACTATAATGATGATCAAGTCTAGCGGGGTAGGAATGAGAAAAGGGCCAAGCTTTGATGAGTCACTCATTTGCAAGAAGGACGTACAAGGGGGGTCGGAAGCAGAAAAGGGAAGCATGAACAAAGTGCCGGTGAGGCCGGGGGAAGTAAAAATAACTGTACCAGGGGTGGCAACCAAACCCATCTTGACGGTAGCAGGTGTTCGAGTGGATCCTTTCATCATCAAGCCAACAATACAGTTGCCAATAGCTGATAGCAAAGCTATTCCATGGAAATATGATCGGATTACGACAACCTACAAAGGAAAGGAAGTTAAAGAGGAAGTTTGCGAGGCGCAAGGTTTGACCCGCTCAGGGAGATGTTTTGCCCCTGCGGAGTTGAGGAAGACTACTCCGGCAACATTAAAAAAGCCGGTAACTGACGAAGAGGCAGAGGAATTCTTGAAAAAGATGAAGATGCATGATTATTCTGTCCTAGAACAGCTAAAGAAGACTCCTGCACAAATCTCATTGCTGTCCTTGCTAATACATTCTGAAGAACATCGGCAAACTTTGATAAAAGTTCTGAATGAGGCCCACGTACTCGATAAAATCTCGGTGAGTCATTTGGAGAAGATCACCAATAGGATCTTCGAAGCGAATCAGATCACTTTCACCGATGATGAATTGCCCTGAGGAAGGCACCGAGCACAACAAGGCTTTATATCTTACGGTAAAGTGTGAGGAGTCGGTGGTTACCAAAGTCCTTGTCGATAATGGGTCCAGTGCTAACATCTGTCCTTTCTCCACACTAAACAAGTTGAAAGTGGACATCGACAGGATACGCAAGAACAACATATGTGTCCGAGGGTTTGATGGAGGAGGCAAGGCGTCGGTCGGGGACATAGTGTTAATTTTGACAATTGGACCAGTGGAGTTCACCATGGAATTCCAGGTGCTGGACATGGTAGTGTCATATAACCTTCTGATAGGGCGACCGTGGATCCATGCCGCAAGAGCAGTTCCATCCAGCCTACACCAACTAGTCAAGTTTGAGTGGGACCAACAGGAGATCGTAGTCCATGGAGAGAATGATCTACAACCGGGCACCATCGTCCCCTTTGTTGAGACAGAAGAGGATGTTGGGCCATGGGTATACCAGATCTGCGATGTGGTATCCGCCAACCGAGTTCCAGAAGGGGAATGCATTCCCAATGACAGAATAATTACTGCATACGTCATGGTGGCTCATGAAATGTTGAGAAACGGTTTCATACCCGGCAAAGGTTTAGGTGCATCTCTGCAAGGAATCATACAACCGATATCTGTGGTCGAAAATGTGGGAACCTTCGGCTTGGGATTCAAGCCAACATCAGAGGACATCCAGCGAGCCAAGAGGAATAAGCGGAAGACATGGGTGCTCCCGAAGCCTGTTCCACGCCTTTCCCGATCTTTTGTCAGGGCCGGAGTAAGAGGACATCCGACGATAAAGCTTCCCAGTCCTATGGTAAGGCCAGACGAAGAGTTCTTGAGAAAGTTCGAGGACCTATTCGCAGATGTATGCATGCTAGAGGATGGCGAAGGATCCAGCCATGCCGAGATACAGTTTGTGGGATCGAAAGCAAAATTGAATAATTGGAAGGCTACTCCTCTCCCTGTCCGGAAGGAGTTTTGGTAGTTTGTTTTGGATTGTTTTCTTTCGAAATTTTGTGTTGGGGTTGTCCCCGGAGTAAAATCCATTTGTTTTAGTTCATTTTGATTTGAGTTTGCAAGCTTGTTTTTCCTTGTACTGTGCCCATTAATGATATTTTGTTCCCTTCGTGTCTAATTTTGTTTATTTTCCTTCTTTTTACTTTTCTGAACAGCTTTCTTTCAACTGATCTTAATGATATGGCATGCTTAAAGATTAATCAACCCAGTCTAGAAAGTCAATCGGGTATAGAAATAATAACGCATGAAATAAGAAGTGACGAAAGTGAATCGGAATACGGCGATGATGAAGCCGTAGAAGAAATCGGTGGAGAATTAAGTCATTTCGAGGAAAAACCCAAACCAAATATAAATGATACTGAGGCTGTTAATCTGGGGGACACAGATGACGTCAAAGAAACCAGAATAAGTGTCCATATTGAACCCAACCTGAGAGAAGAGTTGAGCAAAACACTCATGGAGTTTAAAGACATTTTCGCATGGTCATACGACGACATGCCAGGACTTAGCACTGATCTAGTGGTTCACAAATTACCCACTGATCCGGCATATCCTCCCGTCAAGCAAAAACTGCGGAAATTCAAGACGGAGATGAGTGTAAAGATCAAGAAGGAAGTAACCAAGCAGTTGCAAGCGAAAGTCATTCGTGTCACTCGATACCCTGAATGGTTGGCTAACGTAGTACCAGTGCCAAAGAAAGACGGAAAGATCAGAGTATGCGTGGACTACCGCAATCTCAACAAGGCGAGTCCTAAGGATAATTTCCCGCTTCCCAATATCCATATCCTAATTGATAATTGCGCCGGACGTGAAATCGGATCCTTTGTGGATTGCTACGCGGGATATCATCAGATCTTGATGGATGAAGAGGACGCAGAAAATACGGCTTTTATCACACCGTGGGGGACTTATTGCTACCGGGTGATGCCGTTCGGTTTGAAGAACTCAGGTGCAACATACATGAGAGCGATGACTACGGTATTCCATGACATGATACACAAGGAAATTGAAGTGTACGTGGATGATGTGATCATAAAATCTAGACGTCAAGAAGACCACGTTGCCGACCTCAGGAAGTTCTTCCAAAGACTTCGAAGATATGATATCAAGCTCAATCCGGCCAAATGCGCATTCGGAGTTCTATCGGGAAAGTTGCTAGGATTCATCGTCAGCCGACGGGGCATTGAGTTGGACCCATCCAAAATCAAGTCCATTCAGGAGCTACCCCCGCCAAAGAATAAAACAGAGGTAATGAGTTTGTTGGGAAGGTTAAATTACATCGGTAGGTTTATTGCTCAGCTTACAACAACCTGTGAACCCATATTCCATCTGTTGAAGAAAGACGCTGAGATAGAATGGACGACAAAATGTCAGGAAGCGTTTGACCAAATCAAAGGATATCTGTCAAACCCACCCGTACTGGTTCCGCCTGAACCGGGTAGACCCCTGATTCTTTATCTGACGGTTTTGGAGAATTCGTTCGGCTGCGTACTGGGGCAGCATGATCTTACCTGGCAGGAAGGAACGGGCCATTTACTACCTCAGTAAGAAATTCACGGTCCACGAGGTTAAGTACACTCATTTGGAAAAGACATGTTGTGCTTTGACTTGGGTAGCCCAAAAGCTGAAACATTATTTGTCTTCTTACACCACTTACCTCATCTCGCGTTTGGATCCGTTGAAGTATATTTTCCAGAAGCCTATGCCTACAGGGAGGTTAGCAAAATGGAAAATATTACTTATAGAGTTCGACATCATATATGTGACAAGGACGGCTATGAAAGCTCAAGCCCTAGCCGATCACTTAGCTGAGAATCCTGTTGATGACGGGTACGAACCTTTAAGGACGTATTTTCCAGACGAAGAAGTACTACAAATTGATGGATTGGAGTTAAACGAGGACCAAGGGTGGAAGCTTTTCTTCGACGGAGCGGCGAACGCAAAAGGAGTCGGAGTAGGGGCTGTGCTCATCTCTGAAACAGGACATCATTACCCTGTCACCGCTCAACTGCGTTTTCATTGTACCAATAATATGGCTGAGTACGAGGCATGTATCTTAGGGTTGCGATTAGCAGTGGACATGGATGTACAGGACGTCTTGGTCTTGGGAGACTCGGACCTTCTGGTACATCAGATTCAGGGAGAATGGGAAACCAGAGATTTGAAGCTTATCCCGTATCGTCAGTGTTTGCATGATCTGACTAAGCGTTTCCGGTCGGTAGAATTCAGACATATCCCAAGGATGCATCATGAGGTTGCCGATGCTTTGGCTACTTTGGCGTCAATGCTACATCACCCGGACAAGGTTCGTGTCGATCCGTTACATATTCAGGTCCGGAATCAGCATGCTTACTACAATATGATAGAGGAAGAGATGGATGGCGAGCCATGGTTTCATGACGTCAAAGAATACCTCAGGTTAGGAATATACCCAGAGCAAGCGACTGGAGATCAAAAGAGAGCTAATCGGCGATTAGCAAACGGATTTTTCCTTAGTGGAGGGGTGCTGTACAAAAGAACCCCAGATTTGGGACTGTTAAGATGTATAGATGCGAGTCAAGCCACGATGGTGATGACAGATATACACTCCGGAGTTTGTGGACCACACATGAGCGGATATGTATTGGCAAAGAAGATTCTTCGAGCAGGATATTACTGGCTCACTATGGAGCGTGATTGTATAAGTTTCGTGCGAAGATGCCATCAGTGTCAGATACACGGAGATTTGATTCATTCTCCGCCGACTGAATTGCATACAATGTCGGCACCATGGCCGTTTGTCGCATGGGGTATGGATGTTATTGGACCTATTGAGCCTGCGGCTTCCAATGGTCACAGGTTCATTCTGGTAACGATTGATTATTTTACCAAGTGGGTGGAGGCCAAAACCATTCAAATCAGTGACCAAGAAGGCGGTGGTGGATTTCGTACATTCCCACATCATCTGCAGGTTTGGAATTCCAAAGATAATCATCACGGATAACGGTGCCAATCTTAACAGCGGATTGATGAAAGAGGTCTGCCAACAGTTCAAGATTACACACCAAAATTCCACACCATATCGTCCCAAAGCAAATGGTGCGGTTGAAGCAGCAAACAAAATTATAAAGAAGATATTGAGGAAGATGGTAGAAGGGTCTAGGCAATGGCATGAAAATTTACCATTTGCACTCTGTTGGGTTATCGCACTACCGTCCGGACTTCGGTAGGTGCAACTCCTTACTTGTTGGTGTACGGGACTGAAGCGGTAATACCCGCAGAAGTTGAGATTCCATCCCTCCGAATTGTCGCTGAAGCTGAGATTGACGATGATGAGTGGGTCAAAACCCGATTGGAGCAATTTAGCTTGATCGATGAAAAGAGATTGACGGCAGTATGTCATGGCCAATTGTATCAAAAGAGAATGGCGAGAGCATACAATAAGAAGGTACGTCCCAGGAAATTCGAAGTGGGACAACATGTGCTGAAGAGAGTTCTACCACATCAGGTCGAAGCGAAAGGCAAGTTCGCTCCAAATTGGCAGGGACCATTTGTTGTGACTAGAGTATTATCCAACGGCGCTCTATGTCTAACTGATGTTGAGGGAAGATGCACCGATATGGCTATCAATTCTGATGCGGTCAAGAGATATTATGTGTAATTCTTTAATGCATTTGTCAACGTTTGGCTTCGTTCGTTTGTATTTGGCATTTTTCGGAGAATGAAATGACAGACGCAATTTTTCTACTACCCAAACACTTTAACCCTTGTCTTCCCCTTCGAGCCTTAATTATTCTTTCATATACCCTCTTTTGGAATCCTCAAGGAAGATATATAACAAAATAGAAAAAAGAAACAAAGAAAAAAAACACAAGAAAAAGTGAACTACGTTCGACCCGATTCCTCAAGAAGGATACGTAGGCGCCACACGGCTCGGTCATAATAAAATAAAAATCAAAGATTCCCCAAGCAACAAAACTGGGGCAGAAGTCATTGTTTCGTTTGAAAAGATAATGTGGATTCCGAAAGTTGTAATGAGCTAACCGTTGGGGATAAACCCCTTTTCTTTAGCCTCAGGCACAGAAACCACATTAAGGACCAAAATGACCTCTCGATCAGTATTTGAGAAATGCCAAGTCATGCGAATGAAACTACGAATGACACTTCAATCCTCGACTGGATCTAGGACTCACAAGCTGAAAAGGGATAGCCCCTTTAGAGGAAATTCCATGGATAATACCCCAGCCCACCGCATGGAAAGAAAGCGAAATGAGAGAGCCTTAACGGTGAAAACCCTCACGGGCACCTTAAGGCGAAGAAATCTAAGAGAAATAAAAATGAGAGAGTCTTACGGTGAAAACCTTTACAGGCACCCTAAGGCGACGGGAGGTCGAGAGAAATGAGAGAATCTCGTTAGTGAAAACCCTTTGAAAGGGCACTATGAGGTGACAAGGAAAGATAGTTACAAGGTGTCTGCATGAGACAAGGTTGGGACATTCGTTTGCTTCCAGCAAAACGCGGACATCAAGAAGTGATTGACATAAATAGACTGGGTAGATTAATCTCGAAGGCGCGGCATGACCATTGGATCAGTTACACATTCAGATAAGTTTTTCCCAGTTTTGAGCTCAGAAAACTTTTCCCTTTATTTTGTCATTCGTGGTCAACATTCTTTATATATCATTTTTTCTTTTCTTTTGTTTTCAAAAATTGACTCTTCAAAGCTTACTACCAAGTCTCCCAAAGCGGTACGATGAAGATGAATAGGCGTGGAACGAGGCAATAAGGCAAAAGTAGTTCCGATATTAAGGTTGGAACGACAGGTTGATTGAAAGGTTCACGGGAATTATGGAGTACGATGGACACATATTACACATCCAGAAGACGATTTCTCACAACAGATCATCGACTAAAAGGGTCGGACCTAACCGAAGGTTGGAATAAAAGGAGAGATGAGGGACCATCTGCGGAAAGAGCATCATCCCCAGCAAGTGTCAACGTCGTCACCAAAAGTTCGAGGGAGGCCGAGCAGCTGAAAGAGAAAAGGAAAATGGCCCCCAACAAGAGTGGCACGACCACTCACTGCGTTTTGAAACTAACAATTTTTCTTTGATTTGAAGCAGGAAAAGAGGGTTCGTCGGCGGAAAAGCATGCCGCATAGAAGGTCATCAAACTGGGGCAGAAAATTTTCTCCCATTGCGAAAATTTTCTTGAAAACAAATACCCAGTGGATAAGGATAACGAGAATACCAGTTCTGAGCAGAATAGTTTTGAGAGAGGCCAGACAACACGAGGGGGTGATCTTGGAGCCTGGTATCATCCCCGGCAGTTGTTGGGAAAATGAAACACTAACTTCGAGATTCCCGCAGCAGCATTATATCCCATAAGTTTTTCAAGGAAGCAGAGGCGTGAGTCCTAGAGGAGGTCTGGGAAGAAGGAAGAGGAAAAGGGGTCCCCCGCCAGGGTAATCCTCAGTTAATGACATTTCAATCCCCGGCGAGTCCAAGAGAGAACGAAAGGTGAAAGAAATAGAAAAAGAGGAAGTACTTCCCCGGCAGCATCATCCCCAGCAGGTGAGTAAACAGTTCCGAAGATATCTCCAGCAGCCAAAAGAAAAGTAACACGACCTTCGTGGGAAAGAAATTTCAAGACACGGTAATTCAGAAGAAAAGGGTGGCCCAAGAGACGATGCAGGAAGAAGATGATGGTACAAGAAACAAAGGAAGGCGATACGGATGGGATGAAATTAGTGAGTTGTAGTTGAAGTCAGGGAGCCCGCCTGAAGAATGGAGTGGCGATTTATTTTAAAGTTGTAGTTGAAGTCAGGGAGCCCGCCTGAAGAATGGAGTGGTGATTTTATTTTGAAGTTATAGTTGAAGTCAGGGAGCCCGCCCGAAGAATGGAGTGACGATTTATTTTGAAACTGATTTTCGAGATTTCCCCAGCAGCATTATATACCATAAGTTTTTCAAGGAAGCAAAGCGCAAGTCCCGAAGGAGGTTGGGATAGAGGAAAAGGGAAAAGGGAGTCCCTGCCAGGGTAATCCTCAGTCAATGAAAATTCAACCCCCAGCGAGCCCGGGAGAGAATAAAGGTTGAAGGAAGTAGAAAAAGAGGAAATAAAGAATACTTCCCCAGCAGCATTATCTCCAGCAGGTAAGTAAACAGTTCCAAGGATATCCCCAGTAGTCAAAGGAAAATAACACGACCCAGGAAGAAAGCAATTCCAAAACAAGGTAATTCAGAAGAAAAGGTGGCCCAAGAGACGATGCAGGAAGAAGAAAATGGTACAGGAAGCAAAGGAAGGCGATATGGATGGGATGGAGTTAGTGAGTTGTAAGTTGAAATCGGGAAGCCCGCCTGAAGAATGGAGTGGTGATTTATTTTGAAGTTGTAGTTGAATTCAGGGAGCCCGCCTGAAGAATGGAGTGGCGATTTAGTTTTGAAGTTGTAATTGAAGTCACGGAGCCCGCCTGAAGAATGGAGTGGCGATTTAGTTTTGAAGTTGTAATTGAAGTCGGAGAGCCCGCCTGAAGAATGGAGTGGCGATTTAGTTTCGAAGTTTATGAGTTGAAGTCAGGGAGCTCGCCTGAAGAATGGAGTGGCGATTTAGTTTTGAAGATATAGTGGAAGTCAGGGAGCCCGCCTGAAGAATGGAGTGGCGATTTATGATTAGAGTGTGTCGATAAAGTCAGAAGCCCGCCGGAAAAGCAGAATGGCATCTCAGTTTCTAAGACTTGATAAGGATAGTGAACAATCGAAAAGGGATAGAGTGTAACAGAAATCCACGGCATAAATCCAAGTTCATAATCAGAAGGAAGGCAACAAGGATCAGAAAGATAGATTCAGACTTCGAAGGAGAATAGTTCGAAGATCACAAGGACGAGACCAATGGTCGGAGTTTATTTTGAAGTTATAGTGAAGTCAGGGAGCCCGCCTGAAGAATGGAGTGGCGATTTTATTTTGAAGTTATAGTTGAAGTCAGGGAGCCCGCCTGAAGAATGGAGTGGCGATTTTATTTTGAAGCTATAGTTGTAGTCAGGGAACCCGCCTGAAGAATGGAGTGGCGATTTTATTTTGAAGTTGTAGTGGAAGTGAGGGGGCCTGCCTGAAGAATGGAGTGTCGATTTTATTTGGAAGTTGTAGTGGAAGCCAGGGAGCCCGCCTGAAGAATGGAGTGGCGATTTTATTTTTGAAGTTATAGTTGAAGTCAGGGAGCCCGCCTGAAGAATGGAGTGGCGATTTATTTTGAAGTTGTAGTTGAAGTCGGGGAGCCCGCCCGAAGAATGGAGTGGCGATTTTATTTTGAAGTTATAGTTGAAGTCAGGGAGCCCGCCTGAAGAATGGAGTGGCGATTTTATTTTGAAGTTATAGTTGAAGTCAGGGAGCCCGCCTAAAGAATGGAGTGGCGATTTTATTTTGAAGCTATAGTTGAAGTCAGGGAACCCGCCTGAAGAATGGAGTGGTGATTTTATTTTGAAGTTGTAGTGGAAGTCAGGTAGCCCGCCTGAAGAATATAGTGGCGATTTTATTTGGAAGTTGTAGTGGAAGCCAGGGAGCCCGCCTGAAGAATGGAGTGGCGATTTTATTTTTGAAGTTATAGTTGAAGTCAGGGAGCCCGCCTGAAGAATGGAGTGACGATTTATTTTGAAGTTGTAGTTGAAGTCAGGGAGCCCGCCTGAAGAATGGAGTGGCGATTTATTTTGAATTTGGTTGAGGAAAGCGGTTGAGTATAACGGAAGTCCCCGGCAGGAATCCAAGTTCGTAATCAAAAGGAAAGCAACAAGGATCAGAAAGATGGGTCCAGACTTCGAAGGAGAATAGTTCGACGATCACAAAGAAAGGACCAATGGTCGGAGTCCGGCAATCAAGATAGGCCGAGATAACAATTGTCAGAGGAGAAGAAGCATGTGAAGAAATATCAGAGCCAGCAGGATGGCAAGGAACATGACAAGATCAAGCTAAAAAGGATAGACAGGAATTTGCAATACTGTAACTTAGTCTAGCTTCTTATTTTTGTTTAGCACGGTGTAATGAGGAGATTAGTTAAACAGTGGCGTCAGCAGCAACAACAGTAACAGCAAGATCACAGCAGTCATGGTAGTCCCAGCTACCAAAACTTTCCGAACTACATTGACCTGATTCCCTTTTAGCCAGGGATATGTAGGAGACCTTTTGAAGCAAAGGTTCAGTCAAACTTTTCCCAAAAAATGCTTCATACGGAGTGCTTGAACGGGCAAAAATCGCTCGTATCCGCTCACTTATCTTTGCACGAAAACTCTTCATGTTTCCGCGCAAAGAGGGGCAGTTGTGAGCACGTGATTTTTGCCTTACATGAGAATTACTCCCAAAATGTCAAAAAATAAAAGAGTTTTGCGTTTGTTTGCAATATTTGTGGATTACATGCTCTTTTCTTATTGTTCGCATTTGTGTACCCATGACTATTTGTTTAAATTAACAAACAAAAAATATATATACCAAATATGTTGCATTTAAATGCCTAGTTGTGTGATTTATATTTAATAGATATTTAATTGTGTGTGTTAATTGTTAATATAACTTAATTAATATTTTGTATAATTTAATTTGATTTTTAGTGTAAATAGAATTTTTGTTTTAATTAGGAACTAAATTTAAAGAAAGAAAGAATTGTGAAAACTTGGGTTTGGACCGGCCATGTCCAGGCCCAAAGCAGTCAGCCCAATCCAAAACCTTACCCGGAACAGCCCCTCAACCCAATCGTTCATTAAACCAAACAACCCCATATTGTGGCAAAACGACCCCGTCCCCTACCCATCAGCTAATCCGAGCCGTTCAGATCATTTGATCCGACGGCTCACATTAATTCACCAATTTTAATACACCAAAACCCCTAAATTCCCAAAAACCCGTCTCATTTTCCTCTTCACCCTTCACCCTGCCTCTCTAACCCTAGAAACCCCGACGTAATGCCACCATGAGCCGCCGTCTCCCGCCTGCCGGAAATCGCCTCACGGCGGTTCCGGTAGGCCAAACCACCCCAAATTAACACCGTAAAATCTCCCAAGCCCCCTCTACATGGATCCGTTAGCCGTTAGTCTCGAATGTTACTCAAACGTCTCGAATATTCGTTTGAAACTCGCCGGAACTTGGACATCTACCCCAACTGACCCCAAATTCATGCCAAGCCTCCCCCTAGCCTCCCTCACACCCCTACCAACCCTGGTTTCGTTCGAATCCAACCCAAAAGCCTCGAGCCCCAAAAACGGCTCCAAGAACCCTAGAAATCCAAAATTAGGGCTCTGTTTAATTCAATGGGAGATTGAGGTCTAATAGACCTTAATCTAGGTGTTCTCAATGGAGAACACCCCGATTAAGGTCCATTGGACCCCAAAATGGATGAATCCAGTTCAGCCAAATGTCGTTGGTTGTTGAGCCTTAACAGATAAGTACTTCTTTTTCCTTCTATTCTTGCTTATATGGTGTGTTGTATTTATTGGAATGTTAGTTGATTTAGGTTGTTTTTCTTCTTTTTACTATATAATTTTTCTGTCATTTCTGTTCCTCTTCTCGAGACCTTTCATTTGGTCGCTCGTTTCTGTTTGATTGATTAGTTGATTGTTATCGGAGTTTTGTTTCAATCTGTTAGAATAATCTAGTCATGTTAAGATTCCCTCTTGAAAATCACTGAAATCCTCGAGGCTGATTGTTATACCTTGATTAATTGGTTATTAGCTACCTATTGTAGTTCACATATTCAATTAATTAAGTGTCGTCAATTGATTTGCTTGAAAGAAACATGATAGTAGTTCATAGTCGTTTGCCAGCATATTTACCATCTTTAGTCTTGCGTGCTGAAGCTGTGATGAATTGAACCTATTGTGCTTAGTTTAGTTTGCTCATTTCTTGTCCTGCCCGTATGCAATTCATTAGTCTGTGATCTGTTGTTTGTTTGATTCTGGATTAGGGGTTTAATTGGATACAGCTGGTAGGGTTCCATTAATGTTAGTTGTTTAATCACCTGCCCATAAGAGGGGCTAGTGGAACCTGTTGTACAGCAGAGTATCCCACTAGTATCCTGCCACCAGCATTTTTTAATGTTATAGTCCATACATGGACACTGGATAGTGGGGAGTTCAGGGAGCAATATGGTTTGGATAGAAGCAGGGATGGGCAAGGGTTTTCAGTGGAGTCTGCTGGCCATCCAATGAGAAAAGGGTTAAACTATAAGTATAGAGAGGGGGAGACAGAACACGGGTGGAAAAATACAGTGATAGAGAACATTGGAGAAGTATTCTGGGAGAACAGAAACATTGAGAAAAAAAATTGAAAGAAAAAACACAACATACAGATCTTAGGAGGGAATAGGAATACATTTTTTGAGAGAAAAATTGAGAGCATCAAGTTGGAAACACAGTGAGAGATTAGATAGAGAAAGAGACATACATTTTAGAGAACAGGAGAAAGAAAACATTCTGTTTCTTTTGGCTCACTGTTTCAGGCAGTCTTTGAGTCTTTTGAGCTATGTCTTGATACGACATTGGCCTTTTGAAGTTCCTGAAGTAATCGTTAGGTGTTTTGGAAGTTAAAGCTGGTCTATTTGGACTGTTTGGTGTCATTCTTAGCTTTTTCGACATTGTTGATCATAGTATTAGGTTGTTTGGTTGTTGAATCTTGCTGGGGCTTCAAGTGTCTCCTCCTGGGTGTGCTACTAGACCTTGCTACTGTTTTATTGGTCTTATTTGGATCTGTGCTGGTTTTTGCTCCTATTTTTGGGCTGTTCACTTCTGCTATTCATCATTTGCTACTGATTATTGCTGAGTTTGCTGTTGTCGTACACTACTGCTGTTTGCTGTGCACCACTGCTGCAACTGACTCCTTCCTCTACTTCTTATTTCGTTTGCTCCAGGTACATTAACAAATCTCTTCAAGTATTGTGATAATGGAGGCCACATGTATAATTTTGTGGAAGAATGTATTAGATAATCCCTGTGCATTGATGTTCTGTTAGTGATTACTGTCTAGAAACTTGATTTATAACTTGTAATAGATAATTAGATTGTTGCTTAATCTGAAATAATAGTATTGTATTAATTATGATGAAGACTCTCTTTTGTATTGCTCATGTTTCCGGCCCTACTAGGAATCTGTGGTAATAATTGCTTAATATGACGTAGTGGTATTGTATATGAATAGTATTAGTTATAGGCATTTTGAAACTGATGGTAAAATTGTGATGGCAAAGCCATATAGTACATGCATAGTAAGCCCGACAACTATTAGCTTAATTTAGGAATGTTTAAATAGAGAAGCTTAAACTTAAAGTTAGTTAAAACCTATAAATTTAGAATTGTCCCTGACTTAAATAATCTTAGAGACAAAAAAAAATAGAAAATTTAGTTACTTTAGGTATTGACCTTTAATAATAAAAGAGATGAGACTCGCCGCATCAAATATATATATAATTGCGGGCCCCTCAAATTAGTTGTTATAAAAAACTTAGACTCGGGAAGATCGTTTAACGAATTTCACGGTCTTTCCCAAAGTTACTAAAGACGATAGACTCTTTAGGCGCGATTTGTAAATAAATTACTTTCCTAAATACGGGTGCGCATTTATGTGACCCAAATCTTATTCTCGGCGAAACGGAAATACATTAAAGTCACATGCGTACTGGTTACGGTGTGACTCGAAATATATTTTCGTGACATCGCAATTCTCCTTAAAATTAAAAGCGGAACACTAAAAGCACCTAGTTAATATATATAAAGAAATCAGATCAAAACAAAAATTGCAGTTGAGCGACCGTGCTAAAACCACGGAATCTAAGAGTGCCTAACACCTTCTCCCGGGTTAATAGAATTCCTTATCCAGGTTTTCTGGTTTCACAGACTGTATTACAGAGTCATAAATTTCCTCGGTTCGGGATTAAACCGGTGACTTGGGATACCATTATTTTTCCAAGTGGCGACTCTGAATAATTAGATAATTTGATCCCGTTCCGATTGTCTTTTAAGTGGAAAAACTCCTTCACCGATTATTATTATATCCCTTCTCGGGGTGTAATATTAAATCGTGGCACATTTACATTTACTTTATATAAAAAGGAGGTGTGACAATAGACGATCAGGGATTATTTCAAGATTATATTGAAACTGGCCGATGAATGCTTGGGCCAGGTCATCCCATGTAAACCACCTGCTGGGATCCTGCCTGGTGTACCACTCTAGTACAGACCCTCCCAAGCTCTGACCGAAGTAAGCTATCATAATTTCATCTCGCCCTCCGGCTCCTCGCATTTTGCTACAAAAACCTCGAAGATGGGCTACTGGGTCACCATGCCCCTCGTATAGGTCAAACTTGGGCATTTTGAACCCGGCTGGCAACTGGACATCTGGGAATGGGCACAGATCTTTGTAAGCAACACTGACTTGGTTGCTTAAACCTTGCATATTCCTGAAGGATTGCTCCAGGCTTTTAACTTTCCGAATTACTTCCTCATGCTCCAAACTTTTGAAGTGCTTTTCCGGTTCTGCCGGGTTATGCCAGTGAGGGGTGTGTGAATGCGGTTTAGGAGCCTTAAAGGTAGGCTCGGGAGAGTAGCAATGATTGTCATGGATTTGAAAAAGCGGCTCACTAGACGACTTCTGTAAAGTAGCAGGTGGAGGTGCCACAAAAACAGGGGTAACCGGGGGAGGAGGATTTTGT
Organism: Nicotiana noctiflora; assembly: GCA_032618575.1. Classification (NCBI taxonomy): domain Eukaryota; kingdom Viridiplantae; phylum Streptophyta; class Magnoliopsida; order Solanales; family Solanaceae; genus Nicotiana; species Nicotiana noctiflora. The sequence continues at coordinate 106,542 of JASVEL010009722.1, forward strand.
CTAGCCGGTGAAACCTGGGATGTATATGGGTTTTCCCCTTGATAATATGGATAGATCGGTGCACTTGTTGAGGGGTCAATAGGCGGACGCTCTGGTGCTGGTGTAAGAGTAGGAAGGTTTGGTGATGACTGTCCCCTAGCCCAGGCTAGGTGCATCTCTGTTATTTGCTGTCTCAACCGGTCCACCTCCTCTTTCAGGATCTGTATCTCCGTTTTCTCTCCATCGAGACTTTTGCCGGAACTAGACATGCTTGCTAGAATTGGACCTTTTGATCTAGTATGGTAATGGTGATTGGCCAGAATATTCTGTCAAGCCAACCGCTAAACTTTCTGAAAATGCAACAAACTTGGAAGCTCACAGAGTTTAACAAATATGTTATCGCACGTTGGATGCAATGCACCTAGTCAGTTAACCATATATGTATTCACCGCATGCGTCATTCCAGCTTTTCCTTTTCAATTATCTTTGAAAACCTCTCTCATTATTAACCTCCCTTTTTTCATTTTTTTTCTTTTTCTTCTTTTTTTTTTAATTTTAAATTGGAATAAAAAACCTTGTTTTTACAAACACGGCCTTTCAGCGCCTCGGGGACGAAGATTATAAGGCTGTGAGGGTCAATTGACCAAAAAAAATCTACAAACTGACCCAAAAGTGGCCGTTTATGCAAAGTCAGCCTTCCGGCGTCCCTTTTGGGTACATTCGGTTGTTTTTGAAAACGGCATCACTCAACTTATTTACAACGAAAAATCAATTTCTGTATTTTTGGCTATTTTTGAAAAAGGGGAGGTTGGACCCGATGAAGGTTGCCTACGTATCTCACGCCATGTGAGAATCAAATCAGCGTAGTTCAGTCAAATAAAAACAAACTACATCTGTAAATGAAACAAACTATATATTATTATTATTATTATTTTTTCCACACATTTTTTTAATTTTAAATTTTGTTTTTTCTTTTTTAAGTAAAAAAAAACTATTTTGAAACTATATATATATTTTTTTTTAATCACACATTTTTTTTATTTTACAACAAACGTTTTTTTTTCTTTTTAAGTAAAAAAAACAAACTATTTTGAAACTATTTTTTTTTTCATTTTCCTCAGTATTTACAAATCGGTCGGCATGCAAGTTTGAAACAAATAATTGCGTAAAACAAACAGGATGCGACAGGATGGTCTTTTTTTATTTCAGGTTGCCTGTCCTAGACGGACCCAACCCCTGTGTTGAGTCCCCTAAGTCAAATGCAACGTGATATAAATAAACGTTCCTACTAGGGATCCGGCATGAAGCTTTGTTATTCTAGGTTTAAAACCTGGGTTTATTGTTCTAGACCTAGCTTACCCGAGCGGACAACTCGAGCCGAGGAGGAGGCAGCAACCCGGGAATATAGAAGTTTCATCGGTTTTGCAACTTATCCAAACCTCGTTCTAAAGTGGGAATTAGACACTATACAGAAAAGAAGTCACACGAAGTGCACCCTTCTTCATGATTTAGAAGACTCGGAAAGGAGATTGCTATCGATACAATTTATATGTACAATTCACAAAATATCAAAGCGGTAAAAGCAACATTTAGCACATTAAATACAAACATATAATAAAATCAGATAATAATAAGCCAAACACAACAATTATTCAAAGCTCGAATTCTTAAACCCTGAACCAGTGGTTCTGGGTTTGCTTCCCCAGCAGAGTCGCTAGAGCTGTCACACCTCCTTTCGGCGCGCTTATCCCGAATGATAATGCATAAGGGAGTTTTTACAATTTAAGTGACAATATTCGAAATGAGATTATTTATTTATTTCAGAGTCGCCACTTGAAATAAATTATGGTGTCCCAAGTCACCGATTTATTTAAATCCCAAATCGAGGAAATTTTTGACTTTCCAAATGAAGTCTGCGAACCAGAAATTCTAAGTAAGGAATTCTGTTGACCCGAGGGAAGGTGTTAGGCACCCCGGATCCCGTGGTTCTAGCACGGTCGCTTAAATTATTGTAATGGCTAAATATTTGATTTTAAAATATATTCAATACTATAATAAAATTTTAAATCATTTACCGCGTTTGGTTATTTTTTTTTTAAAAAAAGTGAACATTCTTATTGAGGGGCCCCGCAATTTTATTTTCTACTTAGCAAGGCTCGTAACATTTTTTATTTAAAAGGATAATCCTAAAGTGACTACATTTTTTTATTTAGTTTATCTTTAAAAGAAAAGAAAAAGTCCTAATTAATTACATGCTTAAAATGCTATTCTATATTAGTACAAAAGGTGTTCCCTCACAAGCCGACTAAATGACAAATTTATTCTTCAAAATATAGAACTAACTACAATTTGACAAAACTAATAAATCGGAAAATAACAACAATTATTAATCAACAACTTCTCTATTTCATTTCAAAACTTCAACTTCCAATTCGATCTTATATCAACACATAATTTTTAGAATGTGTACCTGGTATTGAAAAGAATGGGAAGATGGAAAATCAACAGGCCGGTGAAAGTACAGCAACAACAACAATAACAACCAGCAGTAGCTTCAACACCTCAGTCCAGAATATCCCAGCAATATGGAGAAAAACTAGTAAAAATAGAGAAGAAAAATATATTCCGAAATTTCTCTTTGCTTTCTCTCTCTAGCTTTGAACTCTCTTCAATTCTCAAAAGAAACTCTCAAAAATTAAATTTGGTCTGTGTATATTTATGTATCCAGAGTGTGTATCGAGTGTATACTACTCTCTTTTTTTCCTTATTTTTCTTCTCTTCCTATTGTTTTCTCTCTTTTTTCCACCCCCTTTTTTTCATAAATCCTCTCTTCTATTTATAGGCAAGAATTTCGAAAATCTTCAGATTTTTTATTAAAAGAAATTTTTTTTTTTTTAATTTAAAGAAAACTCAATAATCCATGTTTTCCTCTCCTTGTTTTCTTCCTTGATTTCCTTGCTCCCCACTACTTTATGTCATGTGATTATGATTATTTTTTAGCTAAAAAAAAATCTAAAATTTTCTTCTTGGGCCAAGGGGTTTTGGGTTGGGTAAAGGTGCTTAGGATTGGGCTTGTAACTTAATTTGCAAGATGGCCCAATCCAATTTTTTCTATTTTGTTCTTCTCCATTATTCAACTTCCTAATTAATAAAGCCCAAAATACTAAGATTAATTTATAAAACTAAAAATTATCTTGAAATACTAATTAACTCATAATAATAATAATCACACAAAATTAAACATTAATAAAAATAAAATTGCACGATTTGGACATTAAATGCTTAAAAAATACAAAATACATATTTTTTATGACTTTTCATTTCTGTAAAATAAACTCGATTGTGAACTTGAATTTTATATACATATGCAACATATTTTTGTATATTTTATTTATTTAAACAAGCAAATATGCACAAATAAGAATGCAAATAATACAAGAAAAATAACACAAAATTCACAACAATTGCAAGAAAACTAAAATTATTTTATTTTAAATCTTTGGGAGTATTTCTCATATAGGGCAAAAATCACGTGTTCACACTCCCCCCTCCCCAAGTCTCTAAAAATTACACGAATAAAAGAACTAACGTGCTACTTTACTTTTTTACGCAAAAATAATATTGAAATTTGTGCTCCATAACTTAAAAAAAATACTCTCTTTTTGGTTGAAAAAAGAAAGTACTCTTTCTAAAACATGAAAATAAAGTACTAATTTTATTTAAATAAAAAGAATTCTACATCATGAAAAACAAATAATTAACTTATTAAAATAAAAAAAAAAAAAATTTATATCATGAAAAGAAAATAATTTTTTTGTTGTTGAAATAAAAAAAATATTTTTTCTACATGAAAGAAAGTATTTTTTTTTATTAAAATAAAAAATATTTTTTTATTATAAAAAAAAATCTATCTATAACATGAAAAGAAAGTACTATTAACAATATTTTTATTAAGAGAGGGGTGGGATGAAGGGGGTGGGATGGAGGGGTGGGGCAGGGTTGGGGTAGGGGTAGGGTTGGGTGGGTGTCAGGGTGGGTTGGTGGGGATATAGAATAAGGTGGGGAAGGTTGAGAAAGATTTTTGAAAAATATTTTCTTTTCTCTTGATAGGGAAAATATTTTTCTCCAATTGAAAGAAAATGAGTTCATGAGGAAAATATTTTCCAAAATATTTTGGTCAACCAAACATGAAAAATTTAGAAAACACTTTATATTTAGTCGATTATTCAATCGTAATAAGTTAAACACCTTACCCATTAGATATTATCTCATATAATCAATATTAATTACTAAGTTACTTTCAGAAAACTTTCTATTTGGACATGATTTTACTATTTTCTACTTCTTATCGGTTGTATTAAAGTTTTTATTGTATTTTTAAAAAAATAATATTATTACTTAGATACTTTATTTGGATGATTACGGTAAGAATGAAGAACTTTTCAGGCAATTTAATATGAGTACTTCATTTGGCTATTCAGTTTTATAAAAAGTAGAAAACTCTCAACTTATACGCACAAAACTCAAAATTCATAATATCCAAACCGATTAATCTGAAATCGAACTTAAAAAATTCGATAAATCCGAACTTATTTGGATTTGATTTCGACTGTCATTTCTTCAATCTGAAAATCGAAAATTCAAACCGAAATTCTTATATCCTATCCGAACTGTCCGAACGCCCACCTCCTATATAAATTGCTACCTAAATTGGCAAAAATACATTTCAAATTGATTAGTCAAACACAAAACTATTTTCAAAAATAATTTTTTGAAAAGCACTTATAACAAAGTATATTTTCAACATTAAGCCGATTGGGTAGCTCAACATGCTATTATTGACTCGTTTGTTCATAATTTTTTTTTTAAAACTTTTTCCTAATTTGTTTTTTAAATCATTGTTTAGCTATACATTGAGATGGTTTTTCAAAAAGTCCTTCAAAACGAATTTCAGATCTAAAAAATGGTTAAAAAGATAGTTCCCCTTACTAACTGTTTAAGTGTAATGCATCTCCAAATACGATTTTAATTTTCAAATATTTATTTTTAACCTAATTAAAAATTATTTTTTCCCTATTTTTATGTACAAACTGCTTAGTATTCGCTTAGAACAAAAAAAAAAAAAAAAAACTGAAACAAATCGAAATTATGTTTGTTTTAGAGAAAAAGTTTCCACTTCTGTCTGCTCATTCTTCTAAGCAATAGAAATAAGAGGGACGCACTGGTTATATAATTCAAAATACTTGCATTTTTCTCATGTTCTTGATTCCTTTTGTCCCCTCCTATTGTCACACTGAATTTTAATTAACATAAACTTAAAAATAAATTTTGTACGTTCACTTAATTCCGTGATCGTGCGTAACTTATTTTGTGGCCATTGTCACTATTGCATTTAGTAAATGTCAAAATTACACAAGTAAGATCTGAAATAAATGACATTTAACAAAAAATTATCTTAGGAATTTTGAGTAAGGTTTGCAGAATATGCCCATCTCAGAGTGTTATACCCCCCACCCCCACACCCACAAAAAAGAAAGAGTAATATCACTCTAGCATTCATTATTATCCACTTTTTAGCTATATTTTTTAAACGGAAAATGTCCAAAAAAAACTCCTTTAACTTTACGAAAAGGTGGGTTGTTATTGTATATTTTGTATGGGGCCAAATATGGCTTGACCGTAGGGGGCCAAGTGCAACTCTCCCCACGTCCAAAAAACGATAAGGGCAGGACCCCTCCCTTACGTCTCTTACACCGAGGGTGCAATATATAGACGTAAGGGCATAAACGGCGACGTGTGTATTTAGACGTCACCTCTGAAAGGACGTCAATGACTCCTCGACGAATTATAATTCTAGTAAGGAAGCCCCACCTCTATATAAAGGGAGGTTTCGTTGTTGTAAAAGAATCATGTGTTATTATATAATAATACAATTTCTATCATTTTCTTTCTCTCTATCATTCTCCCTCAACTGTGATCAGTAATTATCTTTACAAGTTCTTCATCCTCGCAAACATTTATATACTACAATCATACTGATTATATTTTTAGGTTTATTATATTTTATTACGATTTACCCTTCTCGTATTTTTTTATTATTAATAGCTCATAAAGTAACCGATAATTTTTTAGTCAACATATTTATGGTAGTAAATATGTATATCATATAACTTTGTTGATTATAGTTTGACTTAGTAATTAAGATATTGAATTTTATCACTAGAATTTGTCTAAATTTAGCTCAATCCAACTTCTTTGATTGACCCCACGTAACTTCCATCGGAAATGATGGAAGTTGCGTAAGGAGACCCCAACATCTTGGGCATGCATCTTTTACTCCTAAATTCTATAGTTCTTCTATTACGTACTTCCGACACCTTTCTATATATAGAAATCCAGTCCCTTTCGAATAGGAAAATTTTATACAAAAATGCATGTCTTTGTTGTTCACGTTTATTTGTTACATTTTGCTATACAAACACGTAATCTTTTAGGATTTCAGACAAATGACTTTCATGTCCTAACAACATTTAATATTAACGGAGTTTAACATTAGTTAAATAGTACTTTTGAAAAAAGTTGAAGGGCTTAACAAATAAATTTGCCAAATTCGTTACTATTTTTTAAAGTCGGCTTGTATTAATTCATATGGTCCATATTAGAAGTGGTATTGGTGAGAAATACGCGTCCAATACTTAATCACTAGGTTTTTATTGTTTCTCTAATTACTCAACAGTTATTATCAAGTGGTGTCTGTAAGTTATTCTTATAAATAATGTGGCCCAATAAGTTAAGGCCCATAATTAATATTTAATTAATGAATAAATCTCATCCGTCCGATTGGTTACTTGATGGACGTACCAGATTAAATGAAAGTCTCTATAAATTGGTCATCTCCCCACCCATTAGGGTTACTGCTTTTCCTCTCTTCCATCCCTAAAGTCGGCGGTAACGAAAGTTAGGGCAAGGGGCGAGAAACCAATTACCGATTAACGCTTCCGCTTAAAGATGATGGCTCACGATTCAGGTATGTTTTCTATGTCGATTATATGTAAGATTATCATGTTCAAGATCCTGGTAGAATTAAAGTTTATGCTAACATGTGGTATCAAAGCCTGAATTGTTTGAATTGATAATCTTCGTGAAAGAATGTATTATTAAGCAGACATATGACTATGCCGCCTTATGAACTGCTATAGTCAAATATGCGATATAACTCTTCGCAAGAAAGTTAAGTTACTTCTTATCCATATTCTTTTTCTTATGAGATGATTTCGAAACTAGTTTCTAGCTAAGGTGCTATCAAGTGACGTAGGCACATTGTGGTAACAACCGATGAGAATCAATTTACTGGACGCCTATAATTTTTTTTTTTAACTAGAAAAAAATGGCAATGATATACATAAACTTCCACTGATCGGATAGGTAGTCAAAAGTTAATTATAACGTCAATTTTCCCTTAAGTAACTTTAAAAATTGGGATACCTTAGTTACGAACTACATTAGAGTTCACTTTATTTACTTTATGCAATTATTGTTTCAACCTATTAATAATAGCTACTATTTAGTTCTTATTTTGAATGAATAAAATAAGTAGTGGCTATATTTTGGTGCAAATTGTCTAGATATGTCTAATTAAGGCCTATGACGATAACTGATTAAGCAATTGAAGGTCGTGATTTCTATTCTTAAACAAATAGATTAAGTAAAAGGATTTGGATGTTGAAGCAATGGAAATGCCGACCTGTAGAATATAATGTTGAAGGTGCAGTATGTTACCTCCTTTAGGGTTGTACTTTATTCAAATATTATTTATATTGAGCTATAATGATTTCCTTTTATTATGGATTGTTTAAGGTATTTAGGTCATTAAGTGATTTATTGATAAATCCATTAATGTTAGTTTTATGTATATGATTAATGTATATATAGTAGTTAGTCACCAAAGTGACCAAACTAGATTGTTTAAAGTATTCACGTACATAAATTCTTATGATCTCTATTTTGTGTGTGCACTTATATTATATAGTTTGTTAGTCACCAAAGTGGCCAAACTATTTTGTTTATGAAAATATGCATACATAAAATTATAGTTTATCCATGAAATTAATAAAATGCCTATGAATGAAAATAAATGGATAAATTAATTTTTACTATTGCTAGAACTAAAGGATTTACCCAAAGGTGAATCAATTATTCTATGAATAGTGAATATGATGAGGTAAAATTAATATTCTTAGTCAAATATATATTGTTTGTCCAAAGATGGCATATATATTTGGTTAAAAATATTTAAATACCTATTAAAGACTAAGTGGCATTTAAATTATGATAGTGTGTCGTAGTATTTACCCAAAGGTGAACTGCGATATGCTTTAGTTGTTTTGTTGAATCCATATTGATTTGTGAGCATGTATTATCTATTTTGCAGCTATTCTTTTTCATTCGCTTGCTTCGTCTGTTACTATGTTCAATGGATTGAACTTCTCTGAATGGCGTGAGCAAGTCCAGTTCCACTTAGGTGTGATGGATCTTGACTTGGCTCTGCTGAATGATAAGCCCGCTGCCATTACTGATTCGAGCAGTGCGGATGAGAAGTCATTCCATAAAGCATGGGAATGCTCTAACAGGCTAAGCCTTATGTTTATGCGAATGAATATTGCCAACAACATTAAGAGTACTATTCCACAAACAGAAAGTGCCAGGGAATACCTGAAGTTTGTGGAAGAACGTTTTCGTTCTGCAGATAAGTCTCTCGATGGTACACTAATGGCTGAACTCATGACCATGAAGTTTGATGGGTCGCGTAGTATGCAAAATCATATCATCGAGATGACTAACATTGCAGCAAGACTTCAGACATTGGGGATGAAAGTGGATGACTCCTTCTTGGTTCAGTTTATTCTGAACTCGTTACCTCCTGAGTATGGACCTTTTCAAATTAACTATAACACTATTAAGGATAAGTGGAATGTTAGTGAATTGTCCAATATGCTTACTCGGGAGGAGTCAAGACTTAAGAAACAAGGGAGTCATTCAATTAACCTCATGGGTCAAGGAGCTGGTAAAGGACTTAAAGTGAAGGCCAACAAGTTCAAGAAGAAGAAAACACCTGCTAAAGCTCAACAGGATGCTAACAAGGAACATAAGGCAGATACGTGTCGTTTCTGTAATAAGGAAGGACACTATCAGAAAGATTGCCTGAAACGTAAAGCTTGGTTCGAAAAGAAAGGTACAATTAGTGCTTTTGTATGTTTCGAATCAAATTTGGTAGAAGTTCCTAATAATACTTGGTGGCTTGATTCTGGTGCAACTGTTCATGTATCTACTACGTTGCAGGGATTCCTTACGATCCAAACCACAAATCCAAATAAGGATTTCTTGTTCATGGGAAATCGTATGAAGGCTCCAATTGAAGGCATAGGGACTTATCGTTTGATCATGGAGGCTGGACGTCACCTTGATCTATTACAGACTCTTTATGTACCTTCAGTTTCTAGAAATTTGATTTCTCTTTCAAGACTTGATGTTTTTGGATTTGATTTTAAGTTTGGAAATGGATGTTTCAATTTATATAAAAATGCTATTTTTTATGGTTCTGGTTTTCTTAGTGATGGTTTATATAAATTGAAACTCGATATTGGTTTTTCTGAATCCCTTCTTAATATTCAACATAATGTTGGAATTACACGTAGTTCACTAGATGAAAGTTCTGCTTACTTGTGGACGTTTGGGTCATATATCCAAAGAAAGGTTAGAGAGATTAGTAAAGAATGAGATTCTTCCGAATCTAAATTTCACTGATCTTACTATATGTTTGGATTGCATTAAGGGAAAGCAAACCAAGCATAGTAAGAAAGGTGCCACAAGAAGCACCCAGCTTCTTGAAATTATACACATCGATATTTGTGGACCCTTTGATGTTTCATCTTTTGGTGGAGAAAAATATTTTATCACCTTTATCGATGATTTTTCACGTTATGGATACATCTATTTGCTGAAAGAAAAATCTCAAGCAGCAGATGCTCTCAAGGTGTTTGTTAATGAGGTTGAAAGGCAATTAGATAAAAAGGTGAAAATTATTAGGTCAGATAGAGGTGGTGAATATTATGGAAAATATAATGAGTCGGGACAATGTC